>JAOUQW010000049.1:5816408-5836905 GCA_028565825.1 Olivaichthys viedmensis | reverse complement strand
CACTTATGAAATGCTTGTAATTATACTTCAGTATACCATAGTAACATCTGACAAAGAGATCTAAAAACACTGAAGCAACAAACTTTGTGAAAATTAATATTTGTGTCATTCTCAAAACTTTTGGCCACGACTGTACATTATATGTGTTAATTCTTTTTAGTGATGAACTCTCCAGGGTCTGTGGGGTAAACTGAGGAATTTTTGTCGGTTGTGCTATAGATTTACTATAAGAAGCGCTTTAGGCCATAATTATAAGCACATTTGGTGCCTTAGGCAAGCTTCACCCCTTCGCACTTAGTGCTGTAACAGGTTATTAGGGTATGTGACGACCGTTCTTGTGTTAACTTTTCTACCTCATGACAAATGACATCCCGGAGAGCCACACCTGCTGTTTGCTTCTCTTTGCATCTGAATAGTTTTGCACTGATGGACACCAAATTTTGTCCTGTCAAAATTTGCCACCTCGGGCATGTCTCGGATTATACGCATGACAATTTCGCTTCCGGACTAAATATGTTTGTTGTGCAAATAAGTTCCAGTGCATCAGTTCCACTTGACCATCTTGTTTAAAACAGGGCTTAGTGTAGGAGGGCGGCAGTAGTGCATTTGATGGGGCGTGGAAGTGCTGGTTGCACGTAGTTTGATGTGCATTTGAAGCCTTGGCAAATGGGCAAAATGGGTCTGCCTCTTGATTCTGCCCTAGGCAGCTGCATATGTCCCGTATGCCAAGGACTCTGAGTACGAAAATGAAACCACATTTATATTCCATCCATTTATGTACACAGTTATGTACAACAAATTAGCATTGCTGTACCAATTAAAGTCAGTAGCCAAGTCTCAAATAGCGTACTTTTAGTGCGAGTGTTGAGTTCACAATGGGGAAACTCAACGAGATGTGTGCTATTAACATCCGGATGATGTACTAAAACTGCCGAAAAAGGAAGTATGAAATGTTGTACACTTTGTGCACCCTGCGATCACAGCTTGTTCTACGTAATGGAAGGAGCGGACCCACCAGAGGACGCTGAGGTTTATATTTAGCTAAATGGTTGACACACTGAGTGTGAACCACACTACATCACACATGCAAATTTGGAATAAAAAAATTTAGACCAGACATTTTGAGTTTTAAAATCGGTAGTTGTTCCTGTAGATGGCTGTTCTGGTGCGAGTCAATGACATGAGATACCTGGTGGTAATTAATGCAAAACATTTCAATGTTCAATTTAAGATGTTACTACCCTATAAAAATCAGGTACATAGTCTGTAGTATGTAGTACATAGTACGGAATTTGTGATGCAGCTACTGTCTGCTTTACCAAACTTTTTTTTTGTACTTGTATACAGAAATAAGAATTTACTGTCATGGTGTAGTGGGGCATGGAAGCAGGACATAGGCACAAGTCGTTTGAAACATATAACACATATATTCGAACTACAACACACAGAAGCTACATGTAACATGAAACAAACACATCGGAAGACAACACTCGACTGAGACACGGGGATACTTAAAGGGAAGACAAACAAGGAACAGCTGGTAACAATCAACATAACAGACAGGGCGGACTCTACTCACACAAACACAAACACACGTGTAAATGTCACGTGCAAGTCCACCTCGCGCTGTGGTGTGCGTGACTGCGCGTTTACACTATCAATGCATATTAATTAAAGTGACAGTTCATAGGTACTGTATATACGCAGACTAAACTGGCATTAAAGTTATGAAGGTTAGGTTAGGGTTAGGGGTTAAACATTGGTACCTTTTCTTATGACTTTATTCTAATGAAATCGAATGACACATCGTCCTTGTTTGTTCTAATTCATGTGAATTTCTTATGAGATCAGTTTCCATGGGACTTCTCATGTTCCAAAATTAGGTGAATACCTAGTGTTTCCCATAGGTCTGAAGTAAACCTGGGGAGGACCGGGTGTGGTGTGGGACGATAGAGTTGCAATTTGGCTGATGCTGGAAGAGGTGGAGGCGGTTGGGGGGAGGGGGGTGTTTGTGTGATGCAGTTCAAAGTTACTAACTAGCTACCAAACTAATTAACAGCAAATAATTAGCAGGGAAGGAGAATCCTTCAGATTCTTCTATCTCCTCGTTGATTTCTACTCTGTTCCTTACCTCTACTTCTGTGTATCCTCCGCCCTCCCCTGTCACTGACCCCAAACTTCGTAACTAAAATGCAAAAAAAAAAAAGAAAAGGGAAAAATACACTTAGGTGGCTGTCAATATACTTGGAGGGGCCCCGAAGTATAACCCATGTGTGGGAAAATACCTCAAAACAGGTGAATTATGCTTCAACCTGCATGCAATTTTATCCTGTTTACAGTAGCTTCACTCCTCCCAAATAATGACACTGATTAGCATATATTTACCATTTGAATACAATTTGGAAGAGACTTGGCAGTTCTGACTGAGAGGTGTTTTTGTCTTATTAGTCCATTTTTAAATTTCCATAATATTAGTAAGTGAGCACATTGGAAAGTCAAGATTCTACATTTTCTGTCAGCAATTTTTTACACAACTGTATGATAAAGTTAGAAGGCAAAAAAATGACAAAGTGATCTGATCTTGCTGAGCCTTGCCCGTGAACTCCTTGACCACTGAGAGTTAATGTATTGACTTACACTGTTGAACTAATTCATGAGTGTTGAGTTAACATCTGGTGTGTTGTGTATATCTATTTATGTTGAATTAGCTCACACAAAATCACCTGCTAAGGTGTTGAATTACATCATTTACAGTGTTAAATTTACTCACACAGTGTTGAGTTATTCAACACTGTAAGAGTTCATCCAACACTGTGAGAGTTGCTGTACCACTGACAATTTTGCTCTGTATGTGTAACTGCTTTTTTGGTGCATTGTCTCAAAGTGAAAGCCAAAGAAATTGTAATTGGCATGATTGGTTAGGGGCTAATATTTCTTCTGATTTTCACCATTCAAGGTTCATTGGTCAAGATGGGCCTTTGTTAAACTCCACATTAAACCTCATTAAAGCTCACATTTTGCCTGTCATGTTTCATAGTCTTGGCAACTCTTTGTGAGTCGGTCCAGTGCCACTCTGGATAATGGGCTGACCTTCAGGCCAGCATTAGCATACAGACCATTATGTTGAAGATTATAAATGAGGTTAGCTAGGTCGATAGGGTGATGAGCGTAAAGAGCATTATTCTCCATGCAAGTCTTATATGTGACCTCTAGGGGCGCTTCTTAATGTACACCACATCTCACCCATGAACACAGCATGACATTTAATCATCGAGAGGTCTGTGCAAAGAAGTGTTTTTATGCTACTAAGACTAGCAAATTAAGAAGTGTGAGTTTACACCCTGTGTCTGTGTGTGAGAGAGAGAGGAGTACAATGCACTACATTTTAAAACGGACTTTTCTCTGCGTTACAGAGAGCTTTGGACTTTTGATTGACTTGCACTATAGTAAGAAAACGACTGGGGAGAGTGTGTGTCACAAAGTGGTACTTCCCACAGCTGAGTGTGGTTAATAATGAGTGCGGTGGAAATAGATCGGCAATAGTGCAGAGAAGTGACTCTACTCCATAGCACCGAGGATTCTCTTTACGCCTGCGCCACACTCCAGGCACATTACCGGAATATAATTGACATGCAGTAGATAACTGACATTCATACAGTATGCTACCGGTCTCATCCAAAGGCTTTATATTTCTTAAGTGTGAGCTGGGAAGCTCAAGCACAAAGATGCAGTTTTATTATGTGCACTTAAATGTTTGTGAAAGTTTTTTTTTTTAAATGAATAAATAGGCCTTGGTATTCCAGTGCCATTGACATTTTTAAGTTTTTGTAAAATTGATCAAACCTCTTTAAAACCATAGTTCCTGCTTTATACAGAATGTTCACCATGTGTCATCAAACCTTGTTTTTGAGGGGGAAAAAAAGTTTGCAATGCATTTTTAAGCAATATTCGAATATATTGGGACATTTAATGAGACATAAGGTAACATGGACATTTTTTAGCAAAGCGCAATAATATATACACACAGATACATTCACATATGTGCATGCACACCTGATATTAAAGAGTTAGGACAATGTGGTTGGATTTCATTGGATTTCATACAAATTAAGTTAGAAAAGGTATGTATGCTAACCCTACCCATAACATTTAATACGAATTCAGTTATGCCAATTTACATGAATTTGCAAACATAAAAGCATGTTGGTGCATGCATACAAGTGCACACTGACACGTACATACATATGCACATTTTTGGCGCACATACAGGACATTTAGTCCTCATGTGAATTTATTTCAGCAGTTTTTTTTTCCAGTTAAATATTGATCAATCATTCCTGAGGTAAAGTGTTGTGAGGAAATCTGATGCCAATGATGTTTTCAGCCTGGGGGTAAAACCCTGTTATCGATTGGGCTACACCCAGAAAGATGATACTTGTACAAATTCTACTGTATCTTTCATCACCCACAGTTATTCATTCAAGGTTTGTTCTTACAGCTTGTAATTAAAGAGGGGGGAGGAGAAGGAGGAAAGAGGACGAGACAGATTGAGAAATATGTAATGCGAAGCTTGTGAGGGAAAATTAACGAGCTAAATGCAGCTTTTTCTTGAAAGTAATGTAGGAGATGTGGGTAAATTATGACTATTAATTAATTTATTAGAAATTATTATTATGTATAATCATAATTCTATTAATCGGGGCACCAGTCCAATGGAAACAATAATCTCAGAATGAGATATAACTTGATGATGGTTACATCACCAAGATAATAAACAGTAATAATTTGCCTTATATTTGAAGGAAATTAAGTGAATTATTTGATAGTCTGTAGAACTCAGTTGTGACAAGAGAGAACACACACATGAGTAAAACACACAAAGTTTAATAATAAGAAGAAAAAGTAAGCATTGATATGATACAGAATACTGTATATAAGAATGGAAAATATTTACAAATGTAGTTAATTCAAGAGATGGGACAATTAGATAACTAGCAAAATGGAGCTGGATAGCAAACATACACTGAGACAGTGTAGGCAGCAATTCAGATGATAGTATGTAAAGTGGGTAACAGTGGTTATTCTAGCAATTATACCTTTGAACAACAGTGGATCTACTTAACAAACTAATTATATCTAAACTACCATGCCAACATTGAAGATGGAAGGTAGAGAAGTTACGTTCCTGTAGTGTCTCCTTGGTGACTCTGCTGGTCTTGATCAGTGTGGGAGTTCAATGCAGTCGGCCATGACATCAGTAAAGATCGCAGCGCGAGAGAGTCCTATGACTCAATGGAGGCACAGTTCAGCGGGGATCGCGCTGAACATATACCCGTGGCATCGAGTCTGCTTGTCCGGGGATCGCGGAAGAAGTCTTAAGACTCTTTATGGACAGATTTCCGCGGGAATCACGACGAAGGTCCAGCCGTGGCATTAGTTGAGTCAGCTTGTCCAGAGATCGTGGAAGAAGCCATATGACTCACAGTGGGCTCAATTCTTCAATGGACATTGCACTGAAGATCTAGAAGTCCTCCTGCATCTTCGTCTTGCAACGGTGTAGACTGACTGAGATCAACACAGGATCAGCTAAAGTTAGAGTCAAAAACATGACCCTGAAGTCAATGAAGTCACATGGAAATTCATGTGGATGGAAATCCAATACCCAACTCACAGATAGATGTGAGCTTCTTAGATTTATACTGTTCACTAAATATTAGTGTCAGTTTCCCTGCCTCTCCTCATTCAGTTAACTGATTGGTCAGTGGTTCAAAGAGATTGTCCTGGGGTGAAACTTGTTGTACACTCAGGGAACATGACATCTCTGTGCTTTTATCTGTCCATTTTAGTAAAACAGAAGGATTACACATTCATTAAACATACAATAATTACACAAATCATATATTATATGACATGGGATGCAATGAGTGTCTTGTGAAGTTTCCAGGTCCAGATGTGTAAAGGAAAGTGTCTTTTGGGTGTTATTCTATTTGAATCCAATGAGTTGTGAAACTCTTTCAGTTCTTTCTTCAAATTCCTTAGTGAGCCAGCCTTATCTTAAATGCAGGATGCATGACCTGGCTGGATGACTGTAGGGTGGTTTGACACTAGTGGTTTATGACTATCTCCATTATCTGGCTGGCAGAGTGCAGTTTGTATACACAAGAAGTGTCTTAAGCCGGGGTTGTCTGGTATCAGGGTGAAAGGGTGAAAGGGCTGAACGTTCAGATTTCTGGGGGCCTGCTGCCAAAGTTACCATAGTAGCAAACATATCATTGTGTTGAAGAGATTCTGATATATATATATTGTTTAAATTTTACAGTGATATTGACACAGTATGAAAGCTGAAACTGTTCTTGATCAGCAACAAATAAAACACCAAACCAGCCCAGAATCAAGATTTTGACCTAAAATTTGACTTCCTGCTCAAAATGGCAGAATGCATCACATATGGTATAACTGTTCCTCTCCACACACACACTCATCCCTAACCATTAGCTGTAGGCAGTGCCATGATAATTGAAATCTACTGCAGTACCCCTGCAATATGTTTTGCTACACATATTTGTATTTATGACTTTGTGCTTGATATTGACAATTCGATCTATGCTTTTTCACAATCTTTCTTTTTTAGAAAATATGTGGTCACAAAGCAGGTTTTCAGAATCATAGTACTGTACCCAGAGTGAGAATGTCCTTGGCAATTGAAGCAGGAAATCATTGCCTGAAGCTAAATAAATAGCCCCTCACACATTTGCCTCACAAATTCAGCCTAAATTCCTTAGTATTTATAATCTTTTTTCACTATAAGTCTATGTATTATATATACATAGACTTATAGTGAAAATACCCTTGCACTATATATATATATATATATAGTGCAAGGGTAGGAGTTTTCAATTTAAAAACTCATTAAGAGATCCTAATACATACCTTATGACCATTTAATGAGAGTTACAGACCAGAACTTTTTATTTCTGAAGTGGCTTTTCAAAGGTCTTGTGTGTCCTTAACACAGTCAACTCCATAATTATTGGCACCCTTCAAGAGAATTGGCAAAAATGATTGGGCAAATCAACACAGAAATGGCTGTGGGACACAAATTCAGTGACAGTGTTTTGCAATGAACCCTGTTGAAAACCGGAGGACACAGTTGCAAGCTGTTTACAAACAAACATTTATTTATGTAGACACAAAACGAACAGAAACTACATACGTGACATGACGCCACGCTGGGTCACGCGCACCGCAGCACTAGGCGGTGTGCGCGTGACAGTAGTCTGAATTGAAAAGGCAGTCCAGATGCACAAACCTAAAAAATATAGGAGCTTTAAATGTTCTGCATGGAGAAGTGGTCCAAGATCCTGTCTACAAGTGTCCTCCAACCTTATTAGACATAACAGAAAGAGGTCCAGTGCTGTTATTCTCTCCAGGCGGGGCTTCACTAAATATTATTTGTCGGGTGCCCCAAATGTTTTAAAACCAGTGTTTCGAAAAAGAAAAGAGTTAAAATAAATTATACAGCCTTCCTACATGTTTAATCTAGAATGTGTTGTTCATTTTATTTATTCATTTTAGCTCATGAGAGGTGCCAATAATTCTGGAGTTGATTGTATCACAGAGATTAAAACAGACTGCAGTTGCATTGACACTATGCGATTTTGCTTTTATAAACACACCTGACTTTTATGTCCTTATACTGCTTGATTAGTTGGATCGGGAGTGTAGGCAGGTTCTCATTTGTGGATATGTTTATTTTTATTTTAGAATTAGACATGCATTGAAATAAACATTATCTGACTTCAAATAAATGATTGTCTGCTTCAATACCCCCCTCTGTGTCTCTCAGTGGGAGCTTACATCCAGGCCTCCTATGCTGGGTTTTCAGCCCTCTACGGGTGTTGATCTGGTCCCGGTGTTCCCCATTGTGTATCGCACTGTACTGCCCCCACACTATGGCAAGGCCTGGCTGGAGAAACGCACGCCCAACTACAAGGTAATACATTTCAGTGTGTTCTGGTTATTTTTTGGCATTTGCTTTAATTGTAATTCAGTGCAAAACATTGAATGCTTATGTAATGGTCTGTTTTCTACTGATAAATGTTAATTAAAACAGTATCTCAACAAACAACCATTTTCCCTTGTCATCTCTAGTAACAATTCAATTATATTCATGCCACATAAAATATAAACAGAACATAAACTGTTTTAAGTATGATTGTTCAGAATTTTGTTTCCTTCTCTTGCTCATAGGTTTATCTAAATAACACTCTGGAGACCACCTGGATTGGGCCTGAGGAAGTGGGAATATTCCAGCGGCAGGAAAAGCCATTGCTAATGACAAACCAACTGGCGATGAGCATATCGAGGCCAGCAACCGCCTCCAGGAATTTCCACACTCTGCTTCTGACGCCCAGGCGCATTTCAGGTAGGAGGAAGCATTTTCTAATCCTTTATTCTTCTGGCCTGTTGGCCCACTGTCAGGCTTGCCTTCATTCCAGAGGTTTTATCGCTCTCCTCTTCTATTTCAGGCTCTCAAGTTTCCATTCTTTTGGTTTTAATCCCCCCCTCTATTTTACCGCATGCAAAGCAATTGGTCTGCTGTCAACCTTCGTTTTACGGTGCTCATAAAAAAACCATTAGGGTTGTCATACCATCTGCATGTTAACATGTGGGAGGAGTGTCTTTGTGATTGGTGCATGTGAAATCAAACTGAAGCCGACCATATTTCACAAAATTCACATCTATCAAGGCATAATGTCATCTCTGCAATTACAGCATGTGACATTGCTTTTAAGACGTGAGAGGAAGACCAATGAGGTAGTAGCAGTAAACTTGTACATGGGGCAGAAGAAAGTCTTTCCATGTGGGATGAATCAATCATAAAATATCTCCACTGTGTTCTGTCAAATGGACAGAAAATAGATGTGGGTTACAGATGCACACCTGCATAGCTTAGATGTCTATAATAGTCCATTCTCCTGCAGCAGTAACCTGGGTGCACTTCTCTCTGTCCCCTTGTAGACTTCCATCCTTGGCTGGACAGAGATGGATTAGATTGCAGGTCCACTATGGTGATGTTGAAGGATTAGTCCTTGAGAGATAAAAAAAAGTTCACCTCTCTGGAGGATTTTGCAAAAATTGTGAGGTTTGAAACACAAAAAGAGATGGCATTATGCTTTGTGCATCCATATGAATCTTTGCCTTAGCTTGATCACATTCTGAGGTACCTTGCAAATGGTCAAAAGGTTTTAAATTGTTGTATTTTCCATGTGTCATGCAGTCCATAAGTATTAAGCTCCTTACTCTTGCAGAGTGGATTTGAAATAAAGTGCAGAATTTAAGCTTTAGTTTCAGGGTGAACCATATAGGACAACTCTTGTTATACACTAGTTTCTCTATTACATGGAATCAAATGTAATTGGATAATTGGCTGCTCAGTTGTTTCCTGGCCAGCAGTATGTTGTTGCATCATTAGTTCATGCACAAGAGCGCTAACAAACGGTCTGTAGTTGATGCTATTTCCATCTGTTATTGTTTTCACTTAACATAAAAACTAAAGAGCAGTAAAGCAGGTCATTAAAATATAACTAAAACTTTATCAAAATCAACTATTTGGTATGTTGTTAAGATGTAGGCAGAGGATGCCTGAGCGGCATGAACTTGGATTTACCAAGATGCAAACCCCTTGTAATCCTCAATAGCACAAAGATCACACTACAGTTCACTAAACGTATATAAATAAGCATGTAGAGTTCAGGAACAGGCTTATTACAGGCTTGGCAGCGCATGACCAGAGAAGAAAATGTCTATGGGTCACATAAATCATCAAGTATAAGGGATTTGCAAGAAAGTAATAAACATAATTTTGTTCCAGATTGTTTTATTATTAATAAAATAGTATATTATATTATTTTGTTAAGATTATTAATATAATTGTATTGCCCCATGGCCATTGCTTAATTTCAAATCCAAAACAACCAAAAATATGTCACTGTCCATACTGTTTCATTACAATATAACTATAGAGCATTTATTTAGTAGCTATCTCATGGCAAAAAGCACATTCTCTTGTTTTATTTGTCTAATTTTATCAAGATTCATTATCTTGTCACTTGAAGATTTTTCCCTCTAAGTGCGCTCTCTCTCTCTCTCTCTCTCTCTCTCTCTCTCTCTCTCTCTCTCTCGCACTCTGTCTGTTTCTCTCCATATCCCTCTGACATCCCTCTCTGAGGTGTTAGCCTTAGATTGCTTTCTGGGGATTGTGGCATGTCCTGTTTTTTGTCTCGTAATTAAAGGAGACATATTTGACTCTTTTTTTCACAATGTAACACAGGCACTCGTACTTCTTGTTGAGTTGAAACACAACAGCATAAAATGTTGTGAGATTACCAATAAATTAATGGTAATTAATGCACCATCGAGGCCACATTTACACTGGACATGACAGGGTGAAATCACAGTTGCGACACTTAAAATCTGAAGGCTATGTGAGTGGAAGTGTTCCTATTTAGATGGTACATTTGCTTGTTTCTACAGTACAAGTGGCGAAATCAAACAACTTGTAGAATCGCATATTTTCTGTAATAGGAAAATAGAATGCAGTGACAAACTTCACATTTCACAATTTCTCGCTGGTATATACCACAAGTCACAAATTTGTGGAGTGGCAAAGAAAATGCAGTTTTGTTTACTACGTCTTCTTTAACTGATCAATTACTGCCACGTGTGATTGAATAGCTGTCGGAGAGGTACACTTCAGCGGAGGTTGGTGGAGGCCACTAGCTTAACGACCACATGTGTCTTTCACTAGAACCCTGTCACCTTTATTAAATCACTGTCGATGTGTGAGAGAGTGAGTTAACAGGCTTGTTCTGCAGGAGTTTGGTTGGAATTAGGAGCCGTGTGAGTGTTCGCTAATGCAATGGATCACCACGAGTGCTTCTACCTGACAGGAGGCTGAGAGTGAATTATAGGATTTAATGACTCGATGCATGAGGTTGGTCTTAAGACGTATTCACACACAATAATTCTTTTTTTGCATGAAAAAGGCACTCAATGAAATTTTAAACACATACATTTCTATGAGACCAACACTGCTTTACTTTAATAATGTGCCATTTTTTTCAGCGCTAGCTTGATATCTGCCTTTTTGGGATACAGTGAAATCAACCAATGAGATAGACTTTTATTCACACAAATTGATGTCTCACTTGATGTGCATGTCTCTGTCAGCCCAGTAGTACCTTTATAAGTAACATACCTATAAAATATACAGTATATCTAAAATATTTTAGGCTTATGTACAATATATATCAGTGTTGAGCTGGACTATAACTGAGAAACACCCTGCTGAAAAATCCAGCTTGCTTCTGACCAGGTACCAAAACACAGGTGGAGCTGGTAAGTGATGGTGGATGGAAACAGTTTATGAATTACCACTACTAATGCAACATCATAGACAGAAAATAACACAACAGTAAGGATTTAGAAAGTCTTAAACCTCTTAAACCTAATCAATTTAGTCAAGTAATAAGAAAATTCAGTCAGGCTTCAGTCATATATTTCAAAATCAATGTAATCACACATAATTTAACCAACCAGTGCAAACTGGTCTACCAGCACTTATCACCTCAGACCAAACTGGACTTTTCAGTAGGGTGGTGCTTTTCTGGGAAAAACCAATACAAGTTTATGGGTTCCAGCTTCTTGATTAATTCAATAGACAATAATAATCTGTAAACACTACCGATAAACCTGCACTAGGTTGATTGGCTGTCTGTATTTTGTCTGTTGTTGTTTCAGGGATGGTGCATTTGCATTAGTGCTTCAAATTCGCCCACAGTCATTCTAAAGTAACTGTGAAACTGGCCATTGTTCAAATTGAGCTCCCGTAAGCGGGTTGAACTCCCCATGTTGCTGTCTTTTTGTCACAAAATGGAATGATTTAGAAAAAGCATGACTATGTCACCATCACAGCCGTTGCTTGTGGACTCCATTTTGTGTGTTACTATGTTTTTTCAGATAACAGTGAAAAATATGCTTTGGCCTTGGTATGAAAGAATGTGATGCAAAAAAAAGTTTGCAAATATGTCGCACTTTAAAATCTTTAGTCACATTGTGTTGGGTGTGAATACGTCTTCAGGGTTCCTGAGTGGCATTTTAATTGATGGACTGGGAGGTATGAGAGCAACAACTATATTTCTGACAGCCCTTACCTCTGCTATCGTTATGACTATGCTAATATGTACATAAGAAGCTGATCTTAGACCAGTGCTCCGAGAGACCTTGCAAATATTGATCCTGATAAACTGTAATGGTTGAAAAAAGAATATATCTAGCAAAACCTCATAACCCCTATGGGCATCTTAATAACATCACACAATGCCTTACTGTGTGTGTATATCTTCTGTGTTGGTTAGAGATAAATCATGGATTTCATAAATTTTTAAATTTCACACTAGTAGGGTACCACTAGGCTTTTATAGAAAACAGAGTTTGACGAATAACTTTACTGGCTTCAAAGGTGATGGAACACATAAAACTGACTCATTTGTCTTTTAACATTTTTTTTATATAAATTACTTGTCTGCCATGCAAGTGAAATTTTAATATTCCATCATCCCTGGTCTATTTCAGCCATATCCTTTGCATGTTACTCTGCAGAGAACATAATGCGCATGGGAGAAAAGCATCATGAACATGTCTATATGGTCAAAATTGAACTGTAGAGTTCTTAATATTTGATAGAATGGAAATTTTGCAGTGAACCCACAACCTTATAGCACACTTTCACTCTGCAGACCAGAATAAAACATAAACAGCTATTGCAACAATGCAGATCCATGGACAGAAATGTATTTGTGTTTTGAGCAACCGATATCCAAGTTGCTTTCCAAAGAGAGTGTCCAATAAACATTCCAATTTAGTGTTGGTATTTTAGACAGACAGATACAAGGGCAAAACCGGAAGCACACAAAAGGTAAACAGTCCAGGCTGATAAATGAGAACGCATACACATACTACAAGATAACAAGCCCAGAACATACTCGGGTAACAACAAGACTTCACAATGAGGCCAAAAGAGCACAGAGGTTATTGTGGAGCGCTGGTGTGACACCTATATGATGGTGAGGGTCCATACAGCAACAAAAAAGTGCTCTATCTACTATGCAGTGTCAGTCTACAGAAGCTTTAGGGCTGCAAAAAAATTCAATCATGTGAAAATATCTTATTCTCTTCATAACTTATACTTTTTGTATTTAACTTTGCATTTATAATTTACCTTCGACTGTGCTTACTTGGAACAAGTGGAACAAATTCACTAAGAACAAGTGAATTTCTCTCTGGGGATCAATAAAGTTTATCTTATCTTATCTATCTTATCTAATATGTCTCATTATGAGATTATGCTAAAACAAATATTGGATTTTTAAGCCTATTTTTCTCATTTCAAGCTTGAAGTTGTCTTGTTCTATTCGCAATTAATTTTGCTTCTTTCTAGAAGTAAATGCTTGAAATATGCAAAACTGTCTGCCAATAGAACAAGACAATTTCAATCTTCAAGTTAGTAAAAAAAATAAATTGTAACAACTTTTTGATCACAAGGACCATGCCTCCTATGTCAGCATATGTGGGTCTTTTAATAAGAACATTAGCTATTTTTGCACTGCTACTGGGTGAGTTTATGGCAGAACACCAGATTTAATTATTTATTTATTTATTCATGATTAGTTTGTTCTCTGGTGGTTATTCATGACTGTTCAAACACAAACTTAATTATTTTAAGTATGATTCCTGAAGTTATCTTATGACTCCAGTAACTTGCTTCATTTAAATTGAAACAAAAATATATTTTAGTAGTCATTAAAATACATTTACATAAAAAAATGTGTATCCCCTAATTTATATAGCTATCATCACAATTTAGAAAATATTGTGTATAGAATTTTGGCTCTATTCCCCCACCCCTAGTAAACACTAAATCCTGGTGGTCTCGTAGGACTGGAAGTGAAGAGCATAGTTCTATAGCACACTCTGTATTGGTCCCATAGGAAATGTAATAAACACAGGTAAAGTTCAGTTTCTCCTCTCGCTGTGGGGCTTCATCCTCTGCCCTTAAAATCACAATCCACAAAGGGCAACAGCCAGAGCAAGAACTTCTCTCACCACCTGCTGATAGCACAAGCACATATTTCTCAGAGTCTAGAGTTTGTGCTGTGTGCTGTCTTATACGGGTTAGTTCTTTCTGGCCATGTATAAAGATGTCTAATTTTGTAGATTTAGTCTCCTTCAGGAATTCATTGATGTGTAACTCAGATACAGAATGCTTTAAGAATGCCAAATGCAGCTATATGTGGTTAGTTGGAACGGTTTGTTCACATTATTCTTTTGTCAGTTGTCAAAGAACAGCATGACCAGCCGTAACTGCTTGTGAAATGCAGGCAAAGCGGCAGCTTAAATGCGTCTAAATTTAGCCACCTGTCACCATTCAGTGCTCAAAGCAGGTGCGTCCGTTAGTTCTCACTCTCAGTTCATGCATTAGCATACCGAAGTCTGCAAGTAAATGATCAGAGGCATAGATGATAAAGTGGCCTTAAATAAATTTGTGTGTGTGTGGGCATGTATTTAGATCATTGTGGGAGCCATTTTGTCATTGGGGGGTGATTTGGGTGGTCCCTATGAAGAGAAGCGCCTTTTAAATTCAGCTTTTATTCATTAAAAAGAAATTAATAAATAGTAATTATAATTAAAATAAAGAAAGAAATACAGATTGTGTGGTTAGTGTTAGGCATGGTTTTATCCATAGATAGTAATATACAATGTTTTTTATCTGTGTGTGTGTGTATGTGCGCACGTGTGTGCGCGTGTGTGTGTGTAAGGAGTAATATACATAATGCGAGTTGTATTTATTTCAATAGTAAAGTTACTTTTTCTATTAAAAATATACATTCATAATATGTATATATGACCTATACATGTACCCTAAATTATACATTTAACTTTCTTTTATCCTGGATATAACTGTCAGTGTTATACCTGGTGCATAAATGAATTTACTATAAATATCTCTGCATGTATCCAGACAAATCTACATAAACAAAATAAAAACAAATAAACCTAACGCACTGGTACAATGTCATGAAAGATACAAGATCATAAACTATGCTTTTTCTTCAGCTTATTTTTTTCTTTTCTGCACGTTTTCATACATTTCTGCACTCCAAGGTTATACAACACACCATGAATATCAATATGGACTGGGAAAATACATTTTCCTAAATTAAGTATGTGCAAGGCAAGTTCAAGTAGGGACCACTTCAGTCCTGGACTATAAACCAATATCAAATTAGTGTAGTATTTGGTTTAGTCTGTGCTAGAGTCTGACATTTATCACTTGTGAAAGCAGTGATTTAACTGCTTCCAGAGGGTCTGTATGGCAATGATTCTCCACACCACATGTGAATTCAGGTTCCAGCTGTGGCCTTTATGTGGCATTCGGCCATTTTAAAGCAATGAAGGAGAATTTACTTTAACTCTCCAATTCTACTGCTTTATAGACCGACCCACAAAACCCTCGTTTTTCATCACCATGAATTTGTGCCCCGTCTTATTGACGAGACCTAATGAAATGTGAAAAGTCACTGTGGCAAGATATTTCAGCTCCTGGAAAATGGAGTTTAGAAGAGTGGAATGAAGCGTAGGGTGGGACCGCGGATTGGTTATTGCAGATCAGTCATATAGCTCACTCCAGGGATCCTAAATGAGACCCTGTGGCCTAAAGATTTTCATGTGGAACCTTGCTTTTCATGCTTTAAATTACTCAATGAGAAACAATGACAACCGACAGTACATATGGAAAATCGAACTAAAGTATATCACTGTAGTGCCCATGATATATGGAATGTATTGAAAATCTGGAATCAATAAAATCTGAAGAGGGTGAGAGAGCGAGAGAGAGAGAGAGAGAGAGAGAGAGAGAGAGAGAGAGAGAGCATTAAACAGTATCACCAGGTTTGATGATGTGTTTTTCTTTTCCATGCAGCACAGTGAATGTCATCCTAGACAGTTAAACATAAATATTTCTTTTTATATTAAGTGATGTGGAAGACACAACTGTTGTGGTTTCCCTAAAGATGTTTCTCTTTATATTCAAAAGAGAACATCCACAAATATACTCTCTCTATATTCAAAGGAGAACATCCACAAATATGCTTTGAGGTAGCTGGAACATAAGTGTATGTTAAAGTGAAACAAAAACACAAAAATTCGCTCCTTTTATGTGGCTGAATCTTAAAGAGTGTTCTATCGGGCATATAGTGCACTACATACGTTCTACAACATCATTACATTATACCCTACACTCTTAGAAAATTATTTGAATAGTTAAGGGTTCTTGGCTTTCTAAAACGGTTCTACATGGAAACCTTTCTTAAACAGTTACTTGTAGAGTTCTAAAAAAACTTTAAAGTTCCCATCCATCCATCCATCCATCCATGTAACAGTATTCTTCACCCATGCTGCTGGCTCTCTCATAGATTATTGTGGTTAAGCTCCATCTCAAGTAGCTTTTTGCTTGAGCAAACAGGACCACTCATGGTTATTATTTCCAGCTTTAAAAAAAAAAAAAACTGCTCTAAAGTCTAATGGAATCAAAGAAGGAAAATGCAATTATTAAACACTCCTCTCGCAAGCAAAATCCAGAATGATCCAGTTTAGATACATAAAGGCACATAAAGAGAGCATTATGAAGACAGCCGACAGCAGCGAGAGAGATAGAGAAAGAAAGTGTCGAGAATATTTACACTTTGCCAGAGTTTGCTGAGATAAAGTGAATCTGTAATGTAGTGTAAATATTTCTGACTGGGCAAATGTTAAAGGGATGCAGTTGTCTGATGTTTCAGCACCACAGCATGATGAACAGTTCCAAAGCCCTGATAGCTTTCCCAGCTTTGGTTGCACTTACACTTCCTTTGACCTTCAGCCTTTCAGTTCAATTTATTTGAAACAAGAGTCCCCCTAGAACGAACATGCCACAAACGTCATACATACACCTCAACCAGTTTCCCTAGGTACAGCACCGATGCGTCTATTAAAAGGACGCAAAGCAACACATATTGATTCTAGTTCAAATGTTGCTAATGAAGACACATATTCCTGTAACAGCTTTCAGACAGCTTTAACGGGGTGGTATTACAAATATGCTGAGCAGTAATTGCAACTCTAGAGAAATAAAAAGAAGCTCCTTAACTCACAAAGACAATGGCTTTGGTATTTATTGCATTTCTCATGCTTTTTCAAACCCTCCAACCGAGGCCAACTAGCTGAAAGAGATGAAAAAGGAAAGAAAGGTGTTTTTTTATGTGTTGTAAGTACTTTTTTCAGAACACTTTATAATGTTTGAAGAATTAACTCTGTGAGAAACCCTTAAAATATCACACTTTCTTTCAGGCGAGACCCAGTAGGATGTATAATTCAAGGTTTTCATTTCAAGTCATGTCCGCGGAGAGCTTGCTCAATAAAGCGGTGTCACATTGTTTATGTGAGCTGCTTGTCTGACTCTCCATCTCCTCTGGCTAAGTGTTTAAATGAAGTTGTTAGACTTTAATTTCTTTATCAGTGCCCAGCCAAGTTGAAGCCATTTCAAGTCCTTGTCGCCTCCCATACCCCTGTGAAGTCTTTTTCTCTCCTTTTTGTCAGAAAAGATCTCTGCTGGAGTGATTCCATATGATATATCCCCGGTGACCTGATTTTCAGAGTGGTGCTCATGCATGTTAACCATTCTGTCTCTGATCCTCCCACTCAGTGCCATTAGATAAAGTGCTGTGTTTTTCAGTGAGATAGAATATGATCTGCTCAGTATTGGATCACTCCCAACTCGCTGTGTGTGTAAGTATGTGGGTCGGTGCATGTGCTAGCTCTTCACCAACTCAGACATCGGTCTCTCTGTGTGTGTGTGTGTGTTTAGGTCTGATTAAGTCTCCCTCAGGCTGCTGGTTCTGTACTGGCTCCAGATTGACTGGGCTCTGATAGTGTCGTTCCATCACTGGATCTCCTAGATGAAAGAAGCTGTAAAACCCCAGCTTGGCAACCAGCTCAAGTAGAGAACAAA
The DNA here is from genome assembly GCA_028565825.1 of Olivaichthys viedmensis. Taxonomy (NCBI): domain Eukaryota; kingdom Metazoa; phylum Chordata; class Actinopteri; order Siluriformes; family Diplomystidae; genus Olivaichthys; species Olivaichthys viedmensis. Next base: position 5,818,796 of record JAOUQW010000049.1, on the reverse strand, counting down.
GACAAGCCTACATGCATCATCTACAAGCAAGAAAGAATACAGATAGATCACACACAGCTTATTACTGATATGAGGAACAGTTTTAAAAGAGTTTCAGCATGTTTGGGAGTAAAAACCATCATGAAGCCTTGTAAAACTTTGGCATAATAATTGTGTAAGAAACATAGAGCCTTTATTTTTGAGTTTTAATTTTTTATCCATAATACCTCTGCTTGCAGGTGCAGGTGTCTTCAAGTCCTGCTGGATCATGTTTTTGACCCATACTGACTATAGTCCTTAAAAGTGATCTGAATGCAGGTTTCCCCATATTATCCAGAGGAAAGTGCCCCTTTAAGCTGGCGGCACATAAAAATGAAGACGGATGAGAATTTTTTGCTGTTCTTTTCTCACTCACACACTCTTTTGTCTCCTCTTTCTAGGTTGTCCAGTGGCCATAAAACGAGTGCGGAGCAACAAACGAATAGCTCTGGCAACAGCGGCTCTGATGGCTATGGAATCAGACATGACCCAGGGGCCTTCAGCATCCTCAGCTCATCCTCTGCACCTGCTCTCACTGTCACCCATTAAGATCCCATTTCTGACATCACCTAACCCAGGTAAAAAAAAACTGCCTCCTTTATTCACCTGAAGCAGATAAATGACATCCTTATTTATCTAACACAGGACAAACAAAGTAAAAAAAAAATTGCCTCCTTTATTCACTTAAGCCAAATAAAATGGTCTGCTTTATTCACCTATAATGGCCACATCCTTACTCATACAAGGGTCAGTGATTTTGAAGTTTGGAGAAGTTCCCCTCACATTTTGGCAGCTGTCAGTAAAATATATGTTCAAAGGTAAAACTCTGGTCTCTGTGGCACCCTAGGTTCTGTAAATGGGGAAAAAATTTGAAGAAAAAAAAAGTGTCTTTACTTGCCTGTCAATTCAGAAAGCTCCTCTTGCACTAGGCACTAGGCATGTGTTTCGGGGGCATGGCTTTGGAGGAAGATTTTGGGTTTCAAAACAGCTAGCTTCAGCTAACTTCTGCCAAAAATTGCTGACATAAACAAGGTAAAACTACCGGTTTACTCACTTAGCTTAACTAATTCACCTAAATTAACCCCACTTTGTCTTATTTAATGCAGGTTAAATACTATATTTTACTTGCTCAACCCAATTAGAAACTCTGTTGTACTCACCCCAGATTAAAATGCTCTTGGGTAACATGAACTCTTCGCTCTCTAAAATAATTATACCAAATTTGATCATCTAACACAGGGTTCATGAACAGTCTGGAAAGTCTAGAAAAGTATGGAATTTAAAGGTACTCATTTCCAGACCTGGAAAAGTATGTTTTGAAATATGAATATTCTGTTGTCAAAGAAATATAGACTCATGTAAGGTTCTTCATCTATTTCTAAATGTCCAAGTCTTTAGACATTCCCTTATTTTGTGCACTAACACAGCCTCCTGAATGCATATTTCATGTTTTATCTTTTCTTGATGCTGTTAATAATCTTTGAAAATTAGCATGAACAATGAACACAGAAAGTCTGGAACTTTTAAAAATCTATCTGGAAAAATATTGAAGAGGTCTGGAGTTTTTTCATAAGCAAAGAGCAAGGACCCTGTCAAAATGCCATATTTTGCTAACATAACAAAGGGAAGGCTAGCCTCTTTTATTCAGACTTTTTACTTATTTTTCTTTTGTTTCATTTTTTCCCCAATGGCAATTGAGCAGATCTCTACCTCACCCAAACCTACAAATATTCTCAAATTTGTCTAAATCTATTAGGAATACCATCAATCACCAGTTAAAGTTGCCCTCTCCAGACTAGATTTTGTCCCCCTCTCTATCGCTCTTAACCTGTCCTAATTTCCTGGCCCAAGATCAAACCCACTTATTCTTTGGTGCCTTTCCTGCCCCATTTGAAGACGTTTTTGGTTCCATAATGTGGACCTGTTTTCGCACAAAGCCTGTGATATTCTAATTGCTGAATTGTATTTGCAAATGCATTGGGCTTTGAAAGTGTTACATGAAACAAATTCAGTTTGGCTTACGCGTTGTTTAGAAATCTTTTTTTTGTGCTTTTACCTTCAAATGTAATTGCTGGATAAGCATATTTATAGTAAATATTTATGTTTGGGAAAGTACATTTTATGGGACGCATACCAAACTTTTTATATGTGATATTCTGATGTTGATGAACTTGCTTAGTACATAGTACAAATATCATATAGCAGAGAGTTTTTATTCTGCATGCTTCAGAGTGAAACACATCATGTAGCCATGGCTCTTAGCTATAGTGGTGCAGTGGTGGCACCACTATAGCTGATCAGAAGGTCATGGGTTCAAACCTCAGCTCTGCCAAGCTGCCACTGTTGGGCCCTTGAGCAAGGCCCTTAACC
>JAOUQW010000049.1:5746700-5761745 GCA_028565825.1 Olivaichthys viedmensis | reverse complement strand
ACACTACAAGATGAATGTTCTCAGACTTTATATATATGTATATATATACACACACACACACACACACACACACACACACACACACACACACACAGACACACACACACACAGACACACAAATCCCTATGCACACACAGGCGCACACATACACACACACACAGACACACAAACCCCTATGCTTATCTTTTTGTTGACTAATTAGGGAACAAAAGTGCTACAGTTGTTGGCTCTTTGTTCCGCAGATACATAAAAGGGGCCTCAGGGAGCCAGTCATCATTGCAAACCAAGAACCGCTGCATCATCCCACCTTTTTGCCTCTCCGGCCTTTTCTACATCAAAGCTACTGCACTACTGACCAGCCTGCTGAGCTCTCATTACACTTTCAGCTACCCCGTTACCATTTCAGAGGACAAATGCATGATCTTTTATACTTTCACACCTCAAAGATTAATCATTGCCTTATGTTTCCTGCCTCGACCGTGAAATACACACGCTGGAAATGATTTCATTATGATACAGTGGTTGGAGTAAGAATGAGCCCTCCTGCTATCATTGGGGAAAATGAAAGGGAGGTGTAGGTAGTGCTATTCAAGAGATGAAATGCAGTACAGAGGCACTTTTCTTTTCTTTGAGAAGAGGAGGAAGGACGTATTGATCTCAGCTGTCAGCCTTTTGCTGCTTATTTCGTCCTGTCTCTTCCACTATTTCATATACATTCGAAGGCTCCCACCGCTCAAGGTCAAATATTCCTGAGAGAAAATAAAAAGGGGAGGCAGAGAAAAAAGAAATGTGTTATGAAATATAAGAATGAAAGAAAGAAAAAAAGAGATGCAAGATATAGAAGCACTCACAGAAGTTCTCCATCTCCATGTCCCTATCGACTGGCCGCTTATTGCATTTTCGACAGAAGAATATTAAACCACATTTCATCTCATATCCGCTTTAACGAGGCCTGGCGAAGGCACTCGGATCAATGACAGAGCAAGGTTACTGCACACTCTTCTTTCTCTTTCCATCCCCATAAACAGCCCTTTCTGTCACCCAGATCTGGCCTCAGCAGCCACGAGACCCTCACTTCAAACATTCACACTGTGATCATTTGCAATGCATCTTAATAATCACCCGCCCCGTCAAGAATGTGAGAGAATGAAAGAAAGGGGGCAAGTGTGGTGAAAGTTGTTTTCTCAGTGTGGAGTGCAAAAAAACGCTACAGGGAAGTGGAATAGATTGACACTTGGCTTTTAGCACAGGGGAGGTGATGAATATCAAGCAGCAAGCATTAGCTCGGAAAGACGAGGGCAAATATACACATAAATAACAAACCGTCTGAGAGGTTGGGTTGCCTTCCTGGCTCTTATTAGCAAAGGTCTCTGTGTGTGTGTGTGTGTGTGTGTGTGTGTGTGTCTGTGTGTATGTGTGTGTGTGTGTGTCTGTGTGTGTGTGTGTGTGTGTGTTTCTCAGAGGAAGAAATAATAAGATATGGAGGAGGGGGGAAAAAGAGTTTGTTGCCTCAAATGCAATTATGGTCTTTATCTCGTATTGATGAATAGATAATAAGGGAACTTGCTCAGAGAGTCTTGATAATGTTTTGCAATTTAAACACATGGTGAAATATTGACAATTCGTTAAAGACAGTGGTATTAAAAAACACGAGGAGAGCATCTGTTTATCTGGTCACACGCTTGTTTGAGCTACGTCGCCTGCCAAAGAATCAATATTGAATCTGCAGAAGTACAGCAGTAGATTTTTTATTTTATTTCTGTGCTTATTCCATGAATGTAATGTAAATTAAAACTGCACAGAATCAACACATTAAGGCTGTATCCCACCTCTTCTAGTGAGGCTTCATGGCGGTTTCTGGAACTCCCTCACCGTTATTTGTCATGTAGGTGAACATATCCATAGTACAATGATGTTAGGTGCACACAGAAGCATATTATATTATAATTATTTAGGCCTTTAGGCTCACTGGCCGGTAGGTGAGAGTGCAGCATGGCAATGACGACACTCTGCCCAGGCCAAATTAGTTTATCAAAGTAAAAGGTGGAAACTTTTGAACTCAAAGTGTTAAATGTAGCATACATTTCATTTATAAAGTCAGAAACTCTCCACAAACAAGACGATGTTTGGCTGCAGGAACGAAGGCAAAAAAGCTTGATTACTTAAGCTTGCCTAAAACAGATCACCCCCAACCCTTTTATACACCCCTAATGTATTACACAAATCAAGTTGTCTGAATTGGTTCAAATGATAAGGCACTATAAAACTAAAATCTACACCCCATTGTCCAGGGTTCAATCCTGGGCCACGGTTATTGTCTGTGTGGAGTTTTGCATGTTGTCCCCATGTCCGTTTGGGTTCCTCCGGGTTCTCCGATTTCCTCCTACCCCCCAAAAACATGACGGTAGGTGGATTGGCTACTCTAAATTGCCCCTGGGTGTGAATGAGTGTGTAAATGTATGTGTGATGGCCTGCGATGGACTGGTGTCCCATCCAAGGTGTATTCTTACCTTGTGCCCAGTGTTAAATCTAACAAGTTAAATAATAATAAATTAATTTAATTTATTATCTTCAGTAACCACTTTATCTTGGTCAGGGTCATGGTGGATCAAGAGCCAGTGGTCCCAAGCAGCTACTGAAGATGAATAAATTAATGAACTAATTTAATTTTTTAACTTGATATATTTATCAATCAATATTCATTCTAGTTAATAATATTCAAATGTATTTATTAACCCATTTGTAATGGATTGCATCCAAATTTGATTATAAAGGCAGTTAAAATAATAAACAACTGTATGCGTTTCTCAGCATTCAAGATTGTATATTCGAGTGTGTGTAGAGCGTGTTGTACTACAATGTTCACAGTTTCCTCGTCAGTCCAACGGGGGCATCAGCAAGAGCACAGTAATTACTGATGGTGCCACAGGTGCGTGTGTGTGTGTAAGAGCAAGAGGCTAATGGCTGCTCTGTGCTCATGGCTTACAGCCAGACGAGGTGAGAGTCGGCCTCTCAGTTGCCTGCTAATAAATATTTATGATTTGTTTGTTCATAATAGCGGCTGAAGCAGGTTGCAATCTGAACAGGTGAGAAAGGTGCAGTCACATCCCATCATATAAGCTCACGATGTACGCTGCATGAATGCTAAGAGACATCCTAGGGTTTTGTGATTCCAAACACACAAAGGCACTTTGTGTAGCATTAAACATATACATTCCAATCTAATGAGATGCCTCAAGACTATTATCAGAAATAAAAAAAAAAGAGCTGTGTAATTTTTGTGATTAAAATGAAGCCATACAACCCTGCATTTAATTGAGACAATGGCTTTATTGGACTTGCAATAATCGTGACACATTTCAGCAACAGGCTTTAGACACAAGTACAGCCATGTTAGTTCACTTATCCTCTAAAATACATAAATGTCTGGAACATGGCTGTTTTGCTTCCTGTGACCTTTAGGACATGTCTCCATAGACAGCAGCAGAGACTTCAGCGTAACTTGTTCCCATCTCCTAGTTCTCCCCTCGCAGCACTGACTCCAGCTCACCATTTTCCTTCAGCTCCTGTTGAAACACATCACAGCTCAGTTATATTAGAACAAAGGACTCTCCATTTGTGTTACTGCAGCTGTTGATGGAATTACAACCTGTTCACTTAGCATGTGATCTTTATGGCTACATGTTCATTGCACTGCACTGGTTTCTATCTTGTCTCTACACCATGTCTGAATTTACTGTCTTGCAATGTGTGTATTTAATTTATAGAAAGCAATAATTACTTAGGAACTATGAAATGCAGTACAATATTAAGGTAAGCTTTAAAGCCACGTCACCAAAGAACAGGATTTCTAAAATCATACACTCACACTGCACGTTTGAATGGCCCTTTGTGTAAAGCCAAAGCCTACGATTTAAATGCATGATTGATATGCCATGACACACAAAACCTCACACTGTACATGGAGCACAACCACTGTGGACTGCTGTCCTTTGAAAATTTCCAATAATTTTCCATTTAAAACAAGATGGCCACAACTTGAGTACCTAGCAAAAATGTCGAGAAAGAAGTGTGCCGCTTTTGGTGCCATGCTGTGCACTGAAACTAAAATTACGTACATGGAGGTGCAGGTGGCTGGAAAGGCGTGGAAAGTCTTGTCGGGTTTGCAGAAAGAAATGGAGGGAAGTTATATTTTGACTACTTTGTGTATGTGTGTGCGTGTGACTGACATTGAGAAATTGGTTTATGAGACCGCTCAAACTGCGAGATTTCTCATGTCAGAAATTCCTCAGATTGTCCGACAGCTCAAGCCAAGATCAGTAGCATCACTACAACCTCACACTGCACGTCAAACGACAGCCAATGCAGCTAAAAAATTCTGCGACGGCCATATCCGATTTATAAATGGGCTCAAATCATACACTGTATGTCCGACTTAAAGCTGCAGTCCTGGGTGGTTGGAGTCCAACACAGTATCAGATTTAGTGGAGGAATCAGGACTGGAGTTGGGCAGCCCTGCTTTAAGGTGTTAATGTCTTTTCATATGTGGGATTTTTATGCCCCCTTATGGATACACAGTGATAGTGCAGCTAAATTTGCCTATTATGCACTGTTCAAATTAATATTTTCCATGAGTAACCATAATATTCATGATAACTTTTAATAGAGTGATTATTAGTGACATATTTAAGTGTAGGTGAGTCCGTGATTGGCTAACGTGATGGTCACCCTGATGATATCCAGGCCTCCGATGAGTTCTCCTCTTACGTAGAGCTGCGGGTACGTGGGCCAGTTGGAATAAGTCTTTAGGCCCTGCTTAACCTGAGGAAACACACAAAACAAACCAATGAAGTTACAGTTCATCAAAGCATATATGTGGAAATACAGTACAACACCTGAAGTACGGAATTTAGATGAGTTGTGATGCATACAAGATTATCAAGAAACACTATCGCTAGAGGGCATGGGCTAAAACAATCTCTACAATCAATCAATACTCAAAATATGAGGGGTGGGAAGGGAAACAAACTCCCTTTGCTTTACCTCTTCATCTAGAAGAATATCAAAGGTGTCATATTCAACCCTGTAAATAAGAAAAACAACAATATAACAAGTATAACAAAAGCCCTTGGATTTTAACATCACTCATGCTGATATTCACACAGTAAAAATTGTTATATGATTAGGAATATGGACCAAATTTTCTAGGCACACACCTAGTATATGTCTGCAAACAGAAACAATAGATAAATCAGCGATATCATGTGTTGCTTTGTTGTACAAGTATCATTAATGCATCAGGCATGTTTATTCATTTTCAGTAGGGAGTAGCGAATTAATGTATGAGGGATTGTAAGATAGTGAGAAGTGAGGCACAGGCAAAAAATAATTTAAATTAGGAAATAAAAAGAAGAAAGACAAAAAAAAAAAAAAAAAAAAGACCTCCCAATTAGTTTCCCTTTTGCAGAAATCAAAAGTGGCAACCGCTCAGCGCTGACCAATTGGGCGGCAAGTTGCTACTGTCCGACCGTAAATGAAAGTAGGTTTACATAATTCCATCTCTCATAAGTCACCCACCTCCCAAAAACGATGGAAAAAAAAAGCATGGATGCAAATTTAGGAGTAACAGCTTCAGGGTTCCCCAGACTGCTTAACCCCAGAGTGTACGATCTTTTAAAAATGTCACTTTGCAGTAGGTCTCTAACATTATCAGTGTTCCTGATAAGTTGAAAGTCAGTCCTGAATTGCAGATATTAGATCTAATAGCTAATACATTTGCTTTCTGTTCTAGCCTAACTTCGTAGTTAGCCAACATAAATAAAATTATTATATCTTAAATCCAGATCACTTCATGTGTTGGTATTTAGGTGTTATAAAAAATAAGCAGATGACAACATTATGCAACACCTGGCCCTAACAAACGCTGCTCTGTTACTTTACAACATGCAGCAACAAACTACCGTAAATGCTGGAATAGCACATGTACCATAGTCTGGAAAATATGTTGATATATGTGAAGTAAACATAAGAAAATTAATGTGTAAAAGGTCTTACCCCACGCCGTTCATTATTTCAAGTATCTGACGGCTGAATCCACATTTGGCTGTCTAAAAATTCATGAACACACATTAGGAAAGGGAAACAAGCACACGTGTGCAGAGTGCAATCTCTCCATGAAGAGCCACTCCACTCTCAGTCTGTTGGAAGGGAACCCGACATTATGGAATTTCACAAGTATGTCGAGCTCTTCAGACTACAGGCTTTGTACTAAACCAGTCTTTCATTTATCAACTTAACAAAGTGGCATAATTCCAAAGTCTACACTTTAGATTCCACTGATTCTACCACTAGAGAAGGCATATTTTCAACAAGAATGAAAAGATAGAAGGAGAGAGACCGAGAGAAAAAGAGGTCCCAGGAGGGAAAGTTTAAACCTCCTTGAAAGAATTGCTTTCATGTGCGAACTGCAGAAATCAATAGTGATATGAAGTGAGAGGTGAGGGGTCTTGTTTTTTTCTTTCTCCCCCCATTAAAGATGGTGAACTCCAGCTCTTTCCACTCTAACAGGCATCCAACATTGATTTCCTGCAATGCCCCGTTTTTTAGACAGCCTTCCTAAATGTATGTTAATGTCTTCTTTACAGGCATTGCGTTAAGTCATTTTTCAGGCGAGAGAGAGAGAGCGGGAACACCTCAGGCCATTGCATGCTGGTCCTTGTTTTTTGGTGGGTATGTGTATACTGTTAGCCCTTTTCCACCGATATGGTGCCAATGGTGGTTGCGGAGCTGGTGCCTACACTCTTTAGAAAAAAAATCTAGCTCCCTAGAGGGTTCTTTGGTTTGTCCCTCAGGGAGACCCCTTAAAGTTTCTATGTAGAACCTTACAACAGAGACTTTCACTTTCAGAAAAGTAGAAGCCTTTTAGGAGGCTAGAACTCTTAATAATCCAAAAAAATATATAAAAATAAAAATAATAATTCTTAGCTGGTTCGTAGGCAAACAAAATTTGCTCAGTTGCAGCACCAAAAGACTATTCATCTAGAACCAATAACCAGTGACATCATGGGCCTGGGGCGTTGTCATCTCAATGCCAGGACAACAATTCGAGCAACTCAACCTTTTTTTTTTTAAATAGCAGTTAATTAGATGTGAACAGTCTGAAGGGTTGTCAATATTATTGAGGGGAAAAGGAGAAAAAACAAACAAAAAACATTGATAAGTCGATTATAGAGGAAGAAATCATTTTACTGGCAATTGCAACAAACTAAATGGGAGCTACGCTGCTCATTCTAATGCCAAAAAACTTTGAGAAGCTTAGAATAAAAAGCTAAAATCAATAAAAACATGCATCTCTCATCTTAATGAGTGTCTATGACGATATCTTTGTACTGTGTGTACTGATGGTTTTGTACAGAATGTTTTCAAAGCTAAAAGTACAACTTGTAAGCTCCTCCATGATCGTTGTTATTCTTATAGTGTTTGTTACTAAACTCCCACAACTGATTATGTACTGGTTTGGCTCGTAAACAGGCCAGTTCTTAAAAAGGTTAGCTGGCTTCTTTAACCAACACCAGCACCGTGTCTGTGGAAAAGGGTGATGTTTCCACATACAGGTGGTATCCGAGCAGGAGCACCAATATGTAGATATTTGAAAATCATGAACAAAACCTACTGTTGTACAAATGTTATTGTTGTTGTACACGTTTTGGTGTTCGGGCCAATTCACACTGGACGCGTCACACGCGGCATTTGCGCTTCTATTTCAACAAGCGTTTCAATCTACACCAGCTGCATCAGAGGTCCGTCAAACTCGAGCCCATGCGCCACGCTGCCCTTGTTTTATGCGTCGTCTTTTTTTTTTTTTATAGCCATAGAAATCCATTGAAAATCACACAATCCCACTTTCAAAATCATAATCTACAAAGCTGGTTGCACAAGGTGTTTATATGTTAAAAATAGTCTAAACTTTACGACCCGCGGCAAAAACGATATTGTATATCTCGAATTAGGCTAATTCTATAGATTATTAATCATGAAACAGTTAACATCTCTCTCTCAGCAAAAAACAAAATCGACCAGAAATGTAAATTGACCCACTCATAACTGATAATCGAATGCTGGAGTTGCCAAAACAGATTAAAATCGAAGTGCGCTGTTGCTCTTTCTCCTGGCAGTAGCGTGTATATAAATGCAGCTGAGACGCGGCCGGTGTGGGTTCGGGGTTAGGAATAGCAATAGCACTCCAGTGCCTTAAAGGTCCCATCACTTTGTAACCATTTCGGAAATCCTGAATGCAAAGCAGTCATTCAAATAAAACACATTGAACTGAACTGAACATAAAAGAGAGCTTGTGTGTAAACGTGCGTGAGAGAGTGTGTAGGGAAAAACAGCTGAATTTGGGATTAGACACAAGCACGGTTGATGTTCCTCACCTCTTTATTTCCTTTCATAAAGAGCATGACAGGACATTTGTTGATGAGAGGCTTCAACCTGTTGAGAGATTATATTCTTTCATATTCAAGATTCAGGCAGTCACACATGAGTTGTGTGTGTGTGTGTGTGTGTTACCTCTGTTCCAGTGTGACAGTCTTGGGACAGGTATTTTCAAGCTCGCCCGATTCAGCCAGCTCCTACAGTAGACACATAAATACATCTTAAACTGCAACTCGCACTCTGACCCCCACAAACACACGCACAAGTGGCATCCTGCAGGGTTTATTTTCCACTCTGTGCAGGTTAAGTGACTCTTAATGAGGGAGAAAGGTTACAGAAAGGTTCTCAAGGAGTTTGTGTGAGAGAAATATTGAGCAAACAGGTGTGTCATTAGCTAATCCAGTCCTCTCTCAGCAGGGTTCCTGTGCTTGCGCTAAGCAGAATGAGCCTGAAGGGACTCTAGAGCCACACTCTGAGCTAAAAACAACAGAGTAAGGCTGCAATGATGAAAGAGAAAAAAAGACAATTATGAACAATTGTCTGTGATTTTTTTTCTTGTTGATGTATTGTACAACAAAGACGATAGTTAAAACAAAACCACATGTCTGATTCATGACAAAATAATTTGTTACATTTTCTATTTGTGTAAATCGGCAATTCTTCCCCCTAGAATTCTACTAGATTCAGAGCGAATACACACTTCATGTGTATTTTCTTATTTTCAGGGTGCACTTTTTTTTCTATCTCTGTGGCTCTGGCTAGCTAGTAATTGCTGATGCCAATCAAGACAAAAATATAAGTGTGATTAAGGTAATGCTTTTATTTAAATGTCAAAAGTAGTATGTCTTATTTGCAATTTAAGGAAAATAATCTTTAAATCTTTTAATTAAAAAAATAGTAAATTTATTAATCGATTATAAAAAGCAAAATTAGTTTCAGTTGCAGTCTGGAACCATCTATTAGTGCACACATACTAATCTCAGTCCTTAATGCTTAAGAATGTTCACACAGACGATGGACTGTTCTGAAGGAAAAAAAAAAACGAGGCCAATGCAACTGCTAGGAAACTTGAGAACCATTCATGCTAGCCAACTAGTCTCACCTTAACGATATCGAGCCCCCCAATCAGCTCTCCTTTAATGTACACCTGAGGATAAGTGGGCCAGTTGGAGTACGTCTTCAGCCCCTGCCGAACCTCCTCATCAGACAGGATATCAAAGCTGCTGTACGGGACGTTGTGATCCTTCAGAATCTGCACAATCTGCCTGCTGAAGCCTGCAACCCAAAAACACAACAATCACACTCCTGCACTACAGTTTAACACAGCAGTGACATTTGATTAGAGCTTAAGAACTGTTTTCTTTGAACTGAAAGTCAGAATTCTGTCAGAAAAACTGGAGGAGGGCTGAACAGAGTTTGGAATCGGTTTTACTAGTGACGGAGAGATTTACACAAACATATTTCACCCTAATCTGAATAAACATAATCAGTTCTATAATGACATCTGGATCTGATGCATTTTAAGACAAAATTAAAAGCGACAGGTTTGATTGCCCCCCCCCTCTTACAGCATCAGTATCTGGAAACAGGAAACAGGGTTATTTTGGTATAAGAAATGAACAACTTGCATATTGTCATCATGCACAAATTCCTGAATGGTAGAATGGGGAAGCGCTCTGTTAGCTTCTCTTCAAAATGTTCCACAATTGTTGTGGAACATCGTGGTACACTGCACCAATCTTTTATGTTGACACTGCAGCCTGAAGATGCGTAGCCTTAATTTCTGAGGTTGATATGTAAGGTGTCCCCCCACCACCTTTTGGTTTTAATACAATGCATATTGTAGTGTACCGAAGTGTTTGTTTTTGCATATGGAAACAAATGGAAGGAGTGAAACCCTTGCAATAAAAATATTGAAATGGAACTTCTAAGGTTGTGCACAACCATGCTCCGAATAACCACAGGATACACAGGGCAGCCATCTTGAGCACATGTATGCGTAGTTAAGATCAAGTATAACGCTGCCTTAGGTCACAATGCCTTAAGAAATGAAGCTCAAATCATAAGGTCACAATGAGCTAGATGGTTTCAAATGCACAAAACAGATGGTCTGTTAATCCTGTTGGAGTCACTCAAAAGTTGTCTTCGCTATTTTACCCGCAGCTGAAGCTGCTGATTCAGCGTTATGTTCATTCTTATCCGATCTGCGTCTATTCTGACAATCCCTTACTGCAGTGGAAAGGCACTAGGTGGCATCTTGGCAAACTCGGAAGTGGGAAGACGCGCTTTGATAAGCTGAGCAAGGAAGGAAATTATACAGTTACTGAGCAAACATCCTGTTGGGTTGGAGCTCTAGAACCTCGCTAAGCTATTTAAGCAGCGAGCTAAGCAGATAGCCTACTAAGCACCTTGTTTTCCCCTGTCTGATGCTTACCAGCGGGTTGAACTGAGCTAAGTGTGGGTACAGGGGCTCTGATTAGTAACATTACATCTGAATGTTTATAAGCTCAAAAAGCACAAACAATCAGTTAGTGATGTATTAAACTATAATATTAAACTATTACAATGGTTTTCCCTTATCTTATAAATAAAAGTGAAATATTCTGTTTCTAGCACGGAGATGAAGGGGATACAGGCAGAGAGAAATAAGGATGAGAGGCAAATATGCACCGAGAGAAGCAGACAGAATGAATACAAGCAGAAAAGAAAAAAAAACTGAAAGAAAGGAAGAAAACCAAATGAGAAACAAGAGAAAACATGAGAGCGCCATGTATGTAAGGTGATGTGCTGGGTCCATGTAAAGCCCTGCAGTAAAATACCTATTCGGATTTCTCTGTGCTCATGTGGGAGTTCATTATAAACCAGCTGCAGGCGGCTCACTAATGCTCATGCAGTTGGCACTATATTAACTTGTTTCTATTAGAACAGGCCAACACGCGGTCCAGCTGCCTTCTGTGGCTTCAGGCTAGCTCGAGCAGACACGCTGGATTGATTGCCCAGGTCCTCCCCTACTTTCATTCGTCCCTGTAGGGCCAGAGAAACGCTCGCTAGGCCCGGCTCAGCTCCGGGAACCGAGCAACATTAAAGTCTCTTTTCTGCCTACAAGCAGAGCCATCTTAGTATGCAAACACAGGGAGAGAGTATTTATAAAGATGAGCTCAACACAGAAGCAGGTAACCTTTTAATTCAAAGTGGGAAGGCACTTTTCAAGTGTGCTTGCTGAGATCTTTGACGGTTAGCTCTCTGGGTATATGATAACGCACTCAAGTTAAACACCACATTTCGGTCTCAACAGCAGTCACGCTTCTCTGTGAAATCTTCCTGCTTTGGATAACGGCCAAGTGGGCGAGAACTTCAATCACTTACAGCATTATAAATTCCTCTGACTCTGACCCACCTATTGACACCTGGACTGGCTTTAAATAACACGGCCGTGCTGAGCAACAGGTTCCGGCTTGGATGTCACAAACAAATAAATGCAGCAGATCCTTTTCATATAAAGCGGAGCTGGAGGAACTGGCAGCAGATGAAAGAGTGAGGCTGCCTAAAAAACTACTGCTTCAGTGCCAGGGAACTAAACGGTTCTCTAATTGTCTCAGAGAAAGAGAACAAGCACAACAGACCTGCACTTTCTGTGCCTGACTGTTTCCACGTCTCACATGGTAATTCTTTAAAAGTGCCTCAGTCCATTATGAAATATGCATTTTGAATTTTATTAGATATAGGGATAAAAGTAATGCAGACTTGTGTTGAAACTTTGAACCCTGTATATAAATATACACACACTACATAAACACACACACATACAGTTGTATTCTTACGAATAAAAATACCCAGAAATTAGCACCGGATATAAACCATAACATGACATTTATATTCATTATTCTGTATCAAATCTCTAGCAAAGTCTAATTTCTACATTAAGGGTTGAATATTATTTTTCATGGATAGCCGAGTTTGTTCCAGGCGGTGTGTGTGTGTGTAATGTAGCCACACTTGTTTAAACATGCATTTTGCTGTGGAGATTACTGACATACAAACAGGTGACAAATTAAAGGAAAGACCTGAGTGCATCCACAGGGCACGAGAAGTCACTGAATGGTTTGATGAGTATGAAAATAATGTAAATCATATGCTATGGCCGTCAGTCACCAGATCTCAACCCAATTAAACACCTAGATTTGGTCATTATCTCTTTCTCTTATGTCTACTTGAGTGATCAGTGTCTATAATTAATGCAGAATTTATATTGTTAGAGAAACAGTGCCCAACCTGGTCCTAGAGTACACCTGCTCTAAAACACTCACGTCAACTCAGGAGGGCCTGTTAATTATCTACTTATGGCGTTTTACCACCAGACAGTGTGGCACGACTCAGCTCGATAAGTTATCCATAATCCTCCATGTTGTTGCCATTTCCACCAGCAAGCGAGCCTTGCCATACCCAAGGACCCGTGCTGAATTTGGTTACCCTTCTTGCCCAGGTACTAGCGAGTTGAGCCGGGACATGTGGGTGGAGCTAGAAATAGTGCAGACTATTGGTGGTTAAATGCAATCGTCACAGAATCGTCCTGATTAACGTCTCTGGCTGGCGTCGCTTCTCTACTGGCACAAAAATATTCAGTAGTGTAGAGACTGTCTGCCAAAGTTTCTTACTTCTTTCAAAAGTGCTTTTTCTGGCAGATTTAAGAGGCAACATCACAGTTTTAAACAGCAATTTAATGTTTCAGATTCATGTGTTTTTTTTTTTATCACTATTTAGCTTGATCTTAGATTTCTTAAAAATCCGCCATAAAATCTGCCATCTTCTAGTTAGGCCGAATTCCAAATCGCTTCCTATTTACCTGAATAGAGTATAACATGGAGCTGAATGCCCTACCTAGTGCCCTCATGCTTAGTGAAGAACAACATTTGAGATTCAGCCACAGAAAATGCACGGCTCCTTGTGTTTTTTTTGGGGGGGGGATTAAAGTATTGGCACACTTGGCTGTGTTTGGGTGTGCAGGCAGCCATTAAGTGAAGGTTTGGTCCTCTGTATTTTCACTAAAGTTTAAAGTATTGTCACGCTTGTGTA
This sequence comes from Olivaichthys viedmensis, assembly GCA_028565825.1. NCBI lineage: Eukaryota > Metazoa > Chordata > Actinopteri > Siluriformes > Diplomystidae > Olivaichthys > Olivaichthys viedmensis. The sequence goes on along the minus strand of JAOUQW010000049.1, from coordinate 5,748,239 downwards.
CGGATGCACGTGCTGTCATTGAAACAAACTCGTTGACTCTCGTGCTTACTAGTTCACTCTAGAGAGAGAAACACAGCAGCACCACACACATTTTACCATCAAATGAGAACTCCTATTTTCACAGATAAGAGTTATGTGATGGGAAACGGATACCTGCACTCGGACAGGATACAGATAGCCCTGGGTTAGGATTTGTTGCCGAGCCACGCCGATCCGTGCTGTTCGGTGGAGAAGCGCTTAGTTGGAGCAAGTGTGTTAGAAAAAAGAAAACAACTAAAAAATATGCAGGGCAGGTACTCCAAGACCTATTAAGAACTATTGTGCTAGAGAAAAAAATTCATTATTATTTTTATATTCGAGAAATAATCTAAATTTTATCATGTCATTCTGTCTGAAAGCAAGGCGTCATTTTTCGTCAAAACCGTCAGATTAGACATGCAAATTAACATGGTCTGAGATGTAACATTATTGTTGAGTGGATAGTGAGTGATAGGGATGAAGTCATTTAATGTATATAATAGGGGTGTAACGATACATCGCAATGCAAAAATGTGACAATGTGCATCATGGAGAGCTGCAATATCAGATGTATTCTATTAATTACACCATCTACTGCAATTGCACTGTTTGACCACTGGAGGTCGCAATCAACGTAGCACGTCATACATCATGTGACACACCTAACTTCAGCATTGTTATTAGACACAGCTGAAGGAGAGTGTGAGATGTCTTTTAAATCCGAGAAAATGACGAGAAATCGGGTTTTGACCAAAAAGTTTTCTGCCTGTAATATACTTTGACACCTCTACTTTAGGAAAACATAAATAGATTTCACCAACACGACATGGAAATTATTTTATTTGCTCACTAACCCTGCCTATAGGCTACAGTCTAAGTATGGTGAGGCTGCTGTTAAAGTCTTTTCTTTTTTTTTTACTAGGAATTTTAAACCTCTGGTCCCTGGTATTTTCTTGGATTACTAAATGTTTATTTTTATTTTTTACAAATATATACAAGCAAATAAAAATCTACAGAAATAGTAATTTTTCTTTATTCAGTTTTTTTTCAAAATATTTTGAGTATCGTGACAATATCGAATCGTGAACCCAGTATCATGAATCGATTCGTGAACAAAGTGCGTCGTTACACCCCTTGTATATAATTATGTATTTGGTCATACAAGAGAATACAGATCGGATGACACATACACACAGGAGAAGGCTGCTGAAGGTCATTTGTAGTTTGTGTTTTTCTTTTGCATTTGGGCCTCAGAGAACAAAATCCAACAGACTGGAGCAGTGTTAGGTTTTTCCTAAAATGTTTCCATTTTTTTTGCCTTGTCCCTCATTCATTTTCCTACAAATACAGTAGGGTCCAAAAATCTCATTGAAAATCTGGGTTTTTTTTCCATTGCCACTGTATGGCACTCTAAAACGCTTTGCTGAAACTGGATCAGTCGTAGCCAAAGCACGATCAGGCAGACCAAAAGTGACCTCACCATCAGAAGAGCAATACATAAAGCTTTGTTCACTGAGAGAG
>JAOUQW010000049.1:5693631-5711358 GCA_028565825.1 Olivaichthys viedmensis | reverse complement strand
GTCTGTGTGTGTGCGTGTCTGTGTGCGTGTGCGTGTGTCTGTGTGTGTGCGTGTGTGTGTCTGTGTGTGTGTGTGTGTGGGGGGGGGGGCTGCAAAAATGAATCATGGCTGTAAGGATAGATAACAAAGTACCACAAATAACTTTATCTCCTTTTAATGCTCGGCATGTGAAGTCATTGCGAAAGTTTTTAGACTTAGATTTTCTGGTTTAACCTACGCGTTGTGGGATTTAAAAAAAAAAAAAAAGAAGAAGAAGAAAAAAAAGAAGAAGAAAAAAAAGAAGAAAAAAAAAAGTAGGTCTATTATAATTAGAAAATCAATTTATACCTTTCTTATAGATTTTGAAAAAAAAAAAAATATTAGACTGAATTTGATCTGGAGCTGAATTTCGTGCGCAGCTGCCCGTGACTCTTGTTATTTCATACAAGGGATGACGGAGATTTAGCAGCCCTTCAACGTATTAACGGCTTTCATTTTGAGAGCGCAGGAAGAGAGAGATATGGAGAGAGTGGGAGAGAGAAAGTGAAGGAGAGCGCACCTCCAGCTCTGCGCCATCTGTTAAAGCCAATGCTCAAAAATTACTCAACCGTAGCCCCCGACACCGTGATTTTATCTAAAGCAACGAGAAAGAAAAAAAAAGAAGAAAAAAAAAATCATTGTTAGCGACTCAAAAATAAACAGCAGATTGGCCATTAGCACTTTTCCCCCTCCAATGTGTGGCGATGATAGGCGCGGTGATGTGTGCGCTCCCCGCGCCCATCTGCACCCCGAGCGCCTTTAATGCACCAGCATTTCCCTCTCATCATTCTCAAATAAAATGCAGCGACGAGCTAAACGGTTAGCATATGCGCCTCTTCGTTCATAAAGTGCTATTAATGTCACATTATTTATCATCACAGTGAAGCGCCAGGCGTTGATATTCATTTCAAGTAGAATATGCTCCTCCATCATAACTTATTTATGGACATAACAAAGGTCATGCCGTATGGGAGGGTTTATTGATACATTATAATGTCGCTCCTTTATATAGACATGCACTTCATTTTATATTTCAACTCTGAACTATTTATTTTTAATTTTTTTATATATATATATATATTAACTCTAATTGTGATAGTGTAGATTTTGTTTAGCAATATTAAACATATTGGCCTATTGGTGAAAAAACGATATTATTAATATTATTATTTTTTTTTATTATGAAAAACTAGGATGTTAACATGTGCCGTAACCGCAATTTTCATCTGGTTTGCTTTTCACTTGAAGTCGATTTATTTTACCCAAGTGTACAGTTATTTGCATAAGCAAACTAATATATTAGGGATATAATTCAGTTGTTGGCAGGTGGCTCACTAATTTCTCTTTTCTGGTTTCAAGGCTATTATTTATGAAGGTCAAGATAAAAATCCAGAAATGTGCCGAGTTCTTCTCACACACGAAATTATGTGCAGGTAAGGAAAACATAAATGATACATACAGTAATAATTCGTTTGAAATGGCTTATTGCATTATATGTGCCTTTTAATAGAATTTATACTTGCCGTGACTTTACTTGGAAAAATTATTTGAGAAAATAAATAAAATAAAAATAAATGTATTGCTCGAATGCCCTGCACAACCCGATGCATAATGCATAAATAACCTATTTGGCCCGGTTAAACCGAGCAGCACCCGCTGTCGAGAGCAAGCCCGCTCGGCTTTTGAATTGTGATTTACGGAGTGCGCACTGAAAACGGAAGCAGGTCACTGATGTCGGACTGCGGATATGTTGCACCGCACGGACACTCTTAGCTTCAAACACAAACTGGACTTTTTTGCGCACTCAGATCCCCGCCTCATTTGAATCTATTTTCTCTCCTATTTCTGCAAGTTGCACTGAAGCCGGAAACGTTTTTGATATATAATACGATCCAAATGTCTTATTTATGAGCCCAAAGCCATGATGAATTAGAAAATCACTCCTCAGAAAGAAATGGGAATATTGTGACAGAAATAAAGGAGTACAACCAATCCAATTTTAACCACTAACATCAAGCATCGGTTACAGGCCCAAAGGTCATGCTGCAATGCCAGCTTCTGCTTTAGCCTGCCATTAGTCCCCATTGATGTGCTGCATTCAGAGCACTGAGCTCTTGAAGCGGTATTAACATACAAAATGCAATTCTTTCTGCATGCAGGCGTGTTAGAGATAAGGAAAACAGTGTTATTGACCACTGTTGCTTGTGCTCTGCGAGGACATGCAACTTTCTCATGTGTGTTTTCCTGAGTCGCAAGTGCAGTTTTTCGCTTTAATCACTTTAGCTGTCAGCTTTGAGGAGCTTTACATATTTTTCCATACCATATGGTGATCATTTAGCCCATTGGACATGGACATGTAACCATTACACAAGTGGGCTTCTTTAAATGCAAGAGGCATAACATTTTGTCCCCTTGTATCATTTTAGCATTAATTAAAGCACTCATAATGGGAGCATTGCCGATGCCTCAAAATGGAGGCACTGGCACATTGTGAGAGATTGATGCAGGCTTTTGAGCCTGTAATTAATAAGTGCCCCACAGAATTGCTGGTTGAAGGTGGCATCTTGCATCCTCTCCAGATATAACAGCTTGACAATTAGAGGTAAACAAAAGGCGAAGCTGTGAAAGTGATCCTCCTGCCTCTTGGCATCCCCCCCTTTCCCAGTCCGCTGTTCACCACCAATGCAAACACCACAACACGCTGTTCCCCGTTTCGGCACAGCAAAGCCCGTCTTGGGGACGGTCAGCCAGCCAGCCAGCCAGCTAGCCGCCTCCACGTCGCGCTATAAAGGGAACGAGCAAATGATGGATTCGGATTCAGGTGCTAGCAACACAAAACACTCGCCTCCTGAACTGAGACCAAATCTTACGTTGCTGCTGTTGTTTGTGTTTTTCCTCCACAGCCGGTGTTGTGACAAGAAAAGTTGTGGCAACAGAAACGAAACTCCCTCAGACCCTGTGATCATCGACAGGTAAGGGCCCTTTTCTGTTCTCCCTTTCCTCTTGTCTCTGGGTGGGTTGTCTTTTTTTTGTGCGGCGGGTGGCGCGGCCCGGTGTTTGGTGTGTGTGGCGTCATTGCACAGGTGGGTTGACTTGGAAACCTGGGGGTGTCTTCAGGGAGTGTATAATTGCTTGAGGTGCCAGGGGAGGCAGTTGCTTTAGCCCTTCCTCGCCCAGCAACGAGTCGTTTATGCCTAGAGAGCGTTTGGCTTTAGATTCTCGGCTCTCCCTCCTTCATCCTAATTTGTTAACAAGTGCATTATTCGCCTCCATCTCCTCTTCCCCTGTTATCTCCTCCGTAGGCTCTAGAGGTGATGCTCACAGCTTCCTACTGTCTTTGTTTCTCTTATAAGATCCACAGCGAGAGTAGCAGTGCAGTCGTGTATGTGTGTGAGTGTGTGTGTGTGTTTACATTCAGCTCCCATACTGCTACTCCCAGGTAATGAGTGATGTTTCTCAGCTGGTTGTTGGTGGTTACATGTTGATAACATTAGCGAGTTTAAATACATTGGCTCCTGTAGCATCGGTAATTGATGTTTTTTATGCTCTCCTCCTCTTCTTTTTAGTTCTGTTTGATTTGCTGCGACTCCCTGTGTTGGTTACAAACGCTCAGGCAGTCTTGTGGCGCTTCCTTATCACCAATTATCTCGGCAGAGTGTACAAGCGTGGAAGAGATGAGCGCAGATCTGAGGAGTAGGGATGTGCCAGAGTGCTGCCCGGGCCTCTTGGAGATTAGTGAGGTAGAACAAGCCCACCATGCTCCATAAAGACAGCACGGAACAGCACTGCTGCTCTGTGCCAGAGAGCAGGGCGCTTTTTTTCTCCCTCTCTCACCTCTGTCTCTCTTACTCCCTGTCTCTCTCTGCTCTGTTGATGTTGCAAACTTATCTCCCGATCGTGAACTTTGCCGTCCGCCGAGCGAGAAATTAGATTGGGGAGAGGAAGACAGCAAGTCGAGAGCTGAGGCAAAATACGCGCCACCGCTGGACAGCAATGCTAATGTTTGACTAGCTGAAATAGCTGTTTGCTTAGTGGAGAATGTTTGGTATCTGACAGAGGGAACATCTCTCTTATTAGTAATCAAATAGGGACAGCCAGTTGCTGCTGCCACTCAGCACAAGTGTGTTTCTTTCGGAGTGTGTGTGTGTGTGTGTGTGTGTGTCAAGTGTCGGAAAAAACGACTCACTGCCTGGGTGCTGAATTTATGGCCGTGCCCGCATGCTTTGAGCTCTATGAATTTGCTCCCATCACACGTCATATGGTTACAGTTGGGAAATGCTGTTCTGCATGATAATGTGGGCAAATAAGTTTTCACAAGCATCACCTAAGAGTGATATATGATCAGTGAGTACACCATGTTATTGGAATAAATGCAAGCAAAACGTGATACCATATTTATAAAAATATAATTTTACGACCTTCAGTGTGGTCTGTTTTTATTATTTACTCTACTGTCTTGTGCAAATCAGTGATTGACTTGCTCCTGCCGTGTGCAACATTTTCCAACGCTGTTCTATCTGCTCTGCTAAACAGTATTTGAGGTGAGACGCGTTCTGTATCCTCGCGTTTATTCCACGTCACTGACTGGAGTATTTGAACAGATCCGCTGATGCGCAGCTACGGCGCGTGAACGGTAATTAGTAGCAGGATGTTTTAATGGAGGGCTGAGAATTATGTTACACTGCCCTGTAGCAGAGACAAGAGGGAGAAGAAAAGAGACAAGCGGAGAGGAGGATTACGGGGCGGTTGTTTTGGTTATTGGAGCAAAAGACGAACCATGTCTCACTTCCTCTTGGTAGTTCCTGGGATGTCTGAGCTCCAGTGAGCTCTATTCATCTGCCGAGCCGAGCTTACAGTATATATTTACCTTCAAAGAGACACATGCTGAACACTGTACAACAGGGCGTCATTGATATTTAATGCACCGGCTCTTCCCATGAATTGCTCGGCTTTGTATCACGCCTAAATAGAGTTGGAGGGATCGGGTGTCGGCGCTTTGTGCTTCAATCTGGCGAACAATGCGTGTAACACTAGTAAAATAGGAAAAGAGGAACAGTGGAGAAGGGATTGAGTCTCAGGGAAAGAGGCCGAGGCAAAAGGAGGGGATATTGCCGTAAGTTCAAACAGTGGATCGAAAAAGCTCACATTTTCATTGTGGACCGCCTGAAAAGGCTGGGAGTATCGTTTTCATCCGTTCCCCGTGATCACAAAGGCAGACGTGCTTCATTAGCCCGCTGCATTGTCCGCATATCGCCACTATGAGCAGATGATTTTATCCTTTCGCTCCCAGAACGCCTAGCCAGAGAACGGGGCCCAAAAAAAAGTGTCGAAAACCTTAACCTGGAACGTGAAGTGCGAGTCCGGGTGGGACGAGCTGCGAAGGGCCAATTCCTCAGCACCAAACAGGTTTTCGCACTCATTTCTGTCGGCCTTAATTGTGACAGAGCAGAATGTAGATATGAAATGATTGGTGTCAGGAACAGGGAGGCCTACGTGCGCTCATGTTCAACAGGCGCTTGGAAATAATGGTTTGCGCGGACATGGGGGGAATGAATCTGGAAAATGAATGGAGGGATTGTTTAGGCAGACAAGGGAGGGCCGATTATGTTACAATCAAAACATTTAACTGGGGGGCGGGAGAGAGAAGAGAACAGAAAGGAAGAGAGAGAGAAAGAAAGGGAAAGAAGAAGAGAGAGAGAGTCTTATGTAGCACAGGTCCATGCTGACCAGAAGAACTTGTGATCCATTATCGATAACATTCTCAGCACCATTTTCCCAGATGGCACTCGGGGCAGGCGCGCTGCTCGCTGGCACGGGTGTGGGCAGTAACTGGCACCATCACGCTGCTGGCATTTTCAATGGAGTTTAAGAGACTTATCATTCCAAATGTGTCCTATTTTCCTGTAGGCAAGCCAGACATCTGTTTATCCTATTTTCTCTTGGACTTTAGCACAGCTTGGGAAAAAAATTTGAGAGAAAAATAACAGCAAAAGAAAGAAAAGTTGGTTGCATTAAACAGCTGTTGCAAAAATTGCAGAATCGATCTCAGTGGATCTTTAAATATTTCGCCCTCCCCCCAGCCCACTGACATAGATTTATTCATCCTCAGGGATTCTTCAAAAAAGGTGAAAAATAAGAAAGAGCTGGAAAGAGATGTAACACAGAGGTCTGTAAGTGATGGATACTACACAAGCTTTCATAGACAGGTTAGCGACCATGTGAGAGTGTGTCAGGAGAGGATTGTGGCTTCATTCTGTGGCTCTGGGACTAATAATACTCGCAACTGATCAGGGCTTTCCTAGCCACCGATCTCCCTTTCACTTCCTGTCACAGAGGTCAGGACAGCCTGACCCCTGGCAGACCCCCCCCCCCCCCATTCTGCTGAATAATGCATGACATTGACTTTTTTTTGTACACACAGTTGTGTGGCGGGCCGGTTAGCTCATTCCACACAGCCGCCTGCACCTGTTCTCCTATTGGGCTTGGGCGTCATTTGGGCCTGTTGCTGACTTCACTTACCATTCATTATACTTCCATATGAGGAGGATTACGGATGATTATCAGCCACCCTTGCAAGCAGTCGTGTGCTGGGAGATTCTCGTATGAAGACACACTCGCACACAAGTTTTCTTTTTTTTTTTAATCTCTGAAAACAAAACAGGCTGTCGATGACCATCCGTGCCATTCCTTGATATTTTCTCCTCTCTTCTTTTCTTTTTAAAAATGTTTTTCTTTTGTTTGCCTCTCTGGCGCGCGATAGCACAGGTCTTCTTCAAGAGCTCTCCTCCCTCTCTTTGGTGTGCGGATGCTCGATTGCGGCTCACTCCAAGCTCAGCTGAACAAATGCCAGCATTTAGAAGGTCAGAGCTTTTGTTGGTGTGGAGGGAAAAAAAAGAAAGCGCTATGGAAATGAGCAGCGGCAAAAAACGAGGGACATTTAAAACCTAAAAATTCAATTCATTGTCTCCCTTAATGTCATTTACATTTTTGGCCACGTCCCGGGCTGCCGAGGAGGATTTTGGAGACGTCTTTAATTACATATCAGCGTCGGAGCAGGAGAGCAGGGTGTGATGGACCTGGAGAGAGATGGTTTGTTTAGAAATGCTCCTGAATGGCAGGTTTTCAAAGACCTGTGTGGAGGGTAATTAAAAGAGTGTTAAGTGGAGAATGGTGCTCTGTTGCTCTCTCTCTGTCTGTCTCTCTCTTTTTCTGTCTATCTCTCCTGTAGTAAGCAGCAGAGGGTTGCTCAGCTGTTACTGTAGCCTCCAGCCATTTCAGTTCTGCATCTTTTTTTCATGCTCAGGTGACATTCAGATGTGGATGAGTATATGTTGTGTGTGTGTGTAAGTAAGCATGTGTGTGAGTTCATGCTCTGGGTATAAGAGCAGCTTTTCATGTGTGCAGATTTGTTTTTAGAAATGTGTGTGTGTAAGTAACAGAGAGAGAGAGAATGAAAGAGAGAAGGGAGAAGGGAAAAAAGGAGCTACATAGAGAGACAGAGGTAGAGAGAGATAGAGAGAGAGGGCGAGAGACAGAGGGAGAGAGCTTCATTAGTTCTGATTAATGGCCGGGCAGACAGCAGATATATCTCTGGCCAGGTAACAGCCTCACAGACGCACTACAGCAGCCGCACAGGTGTGTTCTGCTGCCCTTATTTATGAGGCAGTCAGCAAGCTTTCAGTTGCCCATACCATACACATTGCACACACATACACACACTCTGAGAAAATAAAGCACATCGGTACTCTTTCCCCTTCAGCCAGCTTGCCTAGTGAATAAGTAAGGTGACGGCCCGAGCTGTGTTACAAATTCCACTGACCACTACTAAATTAGCCGACGCAGCAGTAAAAGTGCTCCCTTTGCACCCTCACTCCAGCGTGTGTTTTCTGTGTGTGTTTCTGGCCCGGCGTGTAAGTGGGGGGTATTTTCATTATTCTAAGAGGCCATTAATGCATGCCTGCATGGAGCTGGCCATGCTAAGCGGCTGCCGTTTTGGTGCAGGTGTTCAGCGCGGCTCTTTTGAAGCTTCAGTCACACACCGAGCCGCCGCCGTTCGCTCCTGTCAGGACTGTCTGATTCTGCCTGTGGCATGGGAACCTTCTATGGGAGATGCTTGTGTAAGGGAGCGACTGTGTGTTTGACTCTGTATGTGTGTGTGTGTGGAGGAGTAGAAGGGCTGAGACTGAGCTAGAGGGAGGAGAGGAGGCAGTCAGAGATGTCAGAAACCCCTCTAAGGGAGTGAACTGATAGTACAAGCACAATAGTATGTACATTCTTCGACATTCGCTTATCATCTGCCTGACAAGAAAAACAGCCATTTAAAGTCATTAAGATAAAATTACATCCTTTTTTCTCTTATTTCATGGAATTACGCAGTGATATTGTGTAATGTGTTTTGTTGCGGCGTTAAAATTCCTACACAATTTGAAATACGATTGTCTGCAGAGCCTGTAAGATATGGCAAAAAATATTATGTCAGGATACTTGAAGACATGCACAATACACAATATGCATCATAATATTTAGGTTTGCTAACAAGGTGCCAGCAAAACAGTAATGCCACAGTTAAAAACTTGTGAGTTCAATGATACTTAAATTTAACATCTATAAAAATGTATCATTTCACGCAAAAAAGGAGAAAGAATATTTTTTTAACGTCCAATACTGTGAGTAACAATAAAATCGGTCAGTGTTATAAGTAAAAATACTTAAGCCGGCGATACTCTCAGAAAAGTGTATTGTGACGTAATTGATCATAATATCGATATCATATCATCATTTCGCTCCCCTCTAGCCTGTAAACAATGTTGATACTTTATTAACCTGTTCAGAAAATGGCTGAACGACTGCAAAAATGTGCATTTATTTTTATATGTAAATGTATTACAGCTATTAACATAGTGAAAGTCTGTAGTCTGCGCTGTAGTTAGCGTGAGCCGTAGGAACTCGTTTGGAACAATTTGTTAATTGATCCTTTGTCTTTGTGCCCAAAATAATGATATTCAGAAATACCTCTGCGAGCCGAGCAGATGACACTCTCACCTTGAAACTCTTCAGAACACACGCAGCTTATAAACCATGAGCGCCGTCTCACCGGAGAGACTGAGAGAGAGAAAGAGAGAGAGAGAGAGAGGGAACAGCTGGCTTCCTTGAACTGAGGATAACTGACAGTTGTCTGTAAGAGGTTTTAATGAAGATTGTCACCTTTTATGCCAAGAAACGAAGGGTTGCCAGATCTCTGGGAGGGAAGAGGCAGGGTTGCCAGATCTACAGGAGGAGTAAAAAGGCAGAGAGCTTAACCTGTGTTTGGCAGGCAGCAATCTGTTCGCGCTCACACAGAAAATTAGAAACGGACAGCGCGGTCGAGAAGCCAAAACCTTGCGGCCGCTAGCCCGGGCGTGCACTCGGCTTACAGTCGAACAGATGTACTCTATTACACACATTTTACACGGCACCTCAAAACTATTTCCTAAGCTAAGTTTTTTGCAGAAATACAGCAAAGATTGATTTCACTTCAGGGAAGGGCAATAGAAAGTGTGCATGAGAAAGTTTGTGTATGTTTAGCGTATTTAACATAGCATGGGGCTCTGCAACAAACCTAAATACAGTATGCCATGTGTTTTAAACATTGGATATGATTCTGTTTTGATAGAATGAAGGTTTATGGGTGTTCTGTCAATTGAATTTGATTCAATTTGATTTGATTCAATTCAATTAATTATATTCTATTCAATTAAATTCATGTTGTGTTGATTCAATATTCATTCAATTCATTCAGTGTTCTTTCTTTGAATTGATTCAATTCAATTCAATTCAGTTTCAGTTCAGTTCAGTTAATTCAGAGTCATTTAATGTCTTTGATAGACATTAATACCGAATGCACTAGTGACATAAGTAATAGGGAGTTGTTTTGTTCTTGGTAATGACCATAACTCCGGTGTGTGCTTCCACCCTGTGTGTTTGTGTGTGTATACGTATGTGTCTGTCTGTCTGTGTGGGGGAAATGGCTTTAGCATGTGTGGACAGGAGGGGGCTTTGAGCTGGTGTTGTCGTAAGACATGTTGCATGGGCAAAGAGAACGGAAGAAAGCGGCTCCACTGAGTCTCTTCTGAGGCACACACACATGCATGCACGCACACACACACACACACACACACACACACACACACACATACACACACAGTGGTGAGAAAGAAAGAGTAGTGGACATTGTAAAGCCAGGGCATCAGCAGAAAGCAGAGAAGAAGAGGAAAGAGAGAGCAAAGCAAGAGGAGAGCTGAGATAAACCCACCAGAGTTTGTGTGTGTGTGCGTATGCGTGTGTGTGCGCGTGTGTGTTTGTCTGGTGGGGGTATTGAGAGTCTAATCTGACAGAACTGTGAGGAGAGGGACATATGTGCTCTAAAAAGGCCTTTTATTTGATTGGGAGCACAAAGCAGCAACACTCCCCTTTTGTTGGGCAGTGTGAATGCTCCTGCTGAGCCTGTCATCATAGCATGCTGCAAGTACAACTGCACACAGGACACACACACACACACACTCACACACACTTTACAAAAATAAACACAATTTTCATCAAACCTACACGTTTCAGTTTATAACATACAAAGACACAAAACCACACATTAGAAATATTCACAAGCATAAACACAAGTATTGTCAGAGCCACATATTTGAGTGTTATTTCACACACACACCCCAGACGGTTGGAGAGGGTCTGTTGTTACTCAATAAGCAGGCGTGGGTGCATGTTCCTTTTGAATAACAACCAGGCAAATTGGATCAGTTTTGGTTAGGCGTGGACTGTGTGGAATGCAAGGCCAGAGTTTGTGACGCTTCGCTTCATGAATGCAGGCAGCATGTTCCCGTTTCCAACATACAGCTGAGATCTTCTCAAACCCCCCTTCCTTCTCCCACTTCTGCTCTCCATAAATTTTTATGGGCAGTGTTGTAGTCGTACATTCGTTTTATGAATGATTAGAAACAAACTGAGACCTGAGACAAATCAGATATCTGAAATTAGAAAAAAAAATTTATTCAGGCTGCACAGGAACATGAGTAGGAAAATTAGTGTGCGAACGTAGAACGTTTGTCCAACAACTTACAACGTGTACATACTATGCTTATATAAATATATGGGTCTAAGACAAAAAGACACTCATCATCTTGCAGTGTAACACTTGCACCATTCTTAAAGATCAGCCACAGAGATTGATTTGCACTTTTATTGTGACTTTTAAACATTTAATGTTTGAATTGTTCTCTGCCGTTACTCTGAATTCCATAATACGTACTTTTTTTCCTGTAAATATCTTTATGAGAGACCAGAAACACAAGAGTTGGATGATTTCATGTAATATTCGTGCATTTCAATAATTTTCTACAGAACAAAAAAGTAAGTATGTCAAAATAGTTTTTGACATATATACATACAGTACATGTATAGCATGTGACTACAAAAAGTGCAATTCAACAAACAGCAAGCACCAAACAAGCGATTTACTTCATTTAGTTCATGGTTTGGATTTTTCAGAAACTCTAAACGCCCTTCATGAAGTGAAGATTGCACAATACATCCTACACATGTGTCTTTATGTAGTTTGATTGTGTTAATGGGCTGGTGGTGTGTTTGTGGAATGCACAGCACAGCTGGCTGTAAATGCAACCCTCTCTGGAAGCCTCACAAACCAGAGCCATAGATTCACTGTTGTTTTTTTCTCTCTCTCCCGCTGTATGAGTAAGTGTGGATTCACACCCACAGCATTTGTTTCGCATTAGGAGAGGTTTGTAAATCAGACCTCAGCGCTGCCGGGACTCCTCTGCCTCTCCACTCTCAGCGGGAGATATCCCGCTCTTCTCCTATCCATCTATCCATTCATCCATCCATCCGTCCATCCATCCATCCATCCCGCTCTCCCTCCCACTCTGCCTGGCATCCCATCATCCCAACCTTATTCTCTATTCTCTCTTTACTCTCCCCCCACATCACCATCCATTCCCATTTTTCTGAATGTGGCAATTTGTTGTGTGACACGGCTGAGATTAGGTTAGGAAACTGTGTGCGGATTGTATTGGACTCCGAGGTCACAGGCCAGCAATCTGGACATTGGGCACAAACCATCAGTTTCCCCCTGGTGAAAAGCACTGGGCCTTGGCCATCTCTGTCCCTGGGGTCCCCTGTGCTGGATCCATCCTCTTTCGAACCTTTAAAAACTGCAGCAAATAAGTATCATTTATTAAAGCTGACAAGTTATCTCTAAATATATACCCCCCTCCCTCCCAACCGCTGTCAAAAGATTATCAGTGGCAGCTCGCCCTGTTGATAACAAAAGCACATTTTCGGCCATCAAACGAAGAGGGATCTTTTGCGTGCAGATTACACTCGGTTGCGCTGGTGGAATAGAGCGTGTTGTAGTTGTAGTTATTATTTTTATTGTAATGGCAAGACTGTGTCTGTGTGTTTGTTTTGCGATTGCCCGCCGCAAAGTATGTAAAGATATGATGCAATGCGCAAACACCCCTAAGTCAAAACAACTCGGAGAAAAAAAACTCAAAACAAAACAAAAAAAGAAGCGTTTTGGCTGAAGAGAAGTGGTAGCGAGTTGAGCGAGCTGTTCAGGGTTAAGAGAGCGGCGGTTGGAAAGCCCTGCTCTGGCTCACGGCAATTTGTCATTATAAGAGAACCTCTACTCATGTTTCCCAAGACCTCATTAGAATTATTCCCAGCAATTATGCTGTCCAGGACCCCGGTACAGTCCAGCAGGCCTCGCTCGCTGTTTATTAGGCTAAAAGCAGGGCCTGATTTCCATGCTTTTAAATACGGGGTGTGATGCTGATTTATGGGTGTTGCAGTAGGTCAGGTGCAGTTGATCAGGCGTCATTAGAGTTGGCAAATATTTGCTCGACAGTCAAGGGCTGTTTCGTCTCACAAGACAAAGACAATTAGCAAAAATGATTTTATATGATATTAACGTGCGATAAATCATATTTGCTGGTTTATCAACAACTACATCTAGATGAGAGAAAGATGGGAAAAAAATAAAAGAACAAAAGATTTGAGGTTTCAGTTTAGCTTGCCAATATATGCATTAAGCCATGCATATATGCAACTAACTAAAACTAGTGCTTAAACTTCATTATTAATTCTGCCAGTCACTTGACGGCAAATTACACTGTCGCTCTCAATCCAGAAGAGACGGAAAAAAACAGCAATAATAATAAAAAATCTTATCAATAAAATAGTGAGCGTGTGTTGGGTGATTGGTGTTAGTGCGGCCGCTTGCGCTCTCAGGAAAATATGAGTGCTTGTGATACGGTGGCTGCATAATTATCCTCTTGTGGAGCATGCACAATGGCGCCAGGATGATGAATCGATGGCAGATTGGAAGTGTGGTTTAACTGTCATGTCCCCCCGATAAGGGGGAGCTCAGGGATTGCTCGCTCTCGCTGCTAGCTTCCTAGCCTGCCAGTTTATTAGCACAAATCCCAAATGTTTAGTAAACTCATTAGGCTCCATCTAATGCTAATTTATCATCATAGATGGACCATGGGAGGAGAGGGCCACGGAGATGCCCGTGGCCGCCCGCCCGATCAATCACTGTTATGGCGGTGGCCATATTTCATTAAATCCGCCCGACCCCTGCGAGTTATGTGTACTCCAGTGTTGTGGACGGGCTTCTCAGGCTAACGATGCCCTCTGATGATGCTTATCTACAGGCCCTTCGACCCTCATAACACATGGCCTCCTGCTTCAAGAGCCCTCCAAACACAGAGAGAGATAAACGAAGGCTTTTTTTTAAGAGAAGTGGCGAAATTTAAGACAAGAGGCACACATTATGGATGCCTGTGGGTTTTACACCTCAAAGGTGGAGAAAAAGAGGGTTCAAGTGCTGACTCAATTTTCCATTTTTTATCATAACCGTCATGCCTCTGAAGTGTGAATCAGAGGTCTGATCCTGAAGATCCCCAAGAACTAATTCACAAATCGGGGCGGTCCTTATGATCTTTTTCCAGATGAAATGTAGCTTGCTGAAGGTAAAGGGCCACCATCGATTTTGCCTGCTCTTACTCTCCGGCTCGATCATTAAAGATGAGACGTGTAAAAAGGGTGAATGCTCTCGCTCTGTTCTCTCCCAATCTGAATGCTGAGCAGCTTAAGGACTTAGATGTCCTTTTTTATCATCAGCTATTTAGTGACCGCCTCTATTCCTATGCTCTCTCTATGAAGAAAAGGGGTAAAAAGCAAAGAGGTGGTGAATAAACCTGGTATGGCAGCGATAATAAAATATGACAGGTATTTCCTGGCACTGGTCGGGCGGCAAGAAAGGTCCCCAGCAGTCTGTTTTAATTCACCTGACTTATGTTCGGCCAACTTTGATTTACCCTCCGATTAAAACCCACCGCTCGGCCGGCCGACTGAAATCAGATCCCACCACAGCTTGGCCGTATTGATCCCTATTTAACATCAAGGCTCGGAATGGATTGGCATCGATTAACAATAAAAACACTCGGCGGCTTGTCCGGGAGGCTGTTCAATATGCTGAATGAAAAAGTATCGTGCCACTGCCCTTCATTGAGCGCAGGAGAAACAGTGGCAAAGGAAAAATAACAGCAGGAGCGGCCTTGTCTGAATTTTACTGGATGTATTTACTTTTTTTCCGTTCTTTATTTTAACATTTTGACAGCACAGGAATAAAAATACGAGAGTGGGTGGGAGGAGGATATAAAGCATCCCGAGTGTTTGGAATGTGTCATAAGCAAAGGGCAGGACTTTTATTCGCAACACTAATGACAGAACAGCTGAAGTATGTCGGTGGGGTTTTGTGGATAGTTTCCAGCTAAGTGTGTGTTAAGTAGCACACACCTGCACTCACACACACTTTTGGCTCCAGATCCCTGAGCGATGGAGTGACCTCACTGCGAGAGCTTGTCCACCCTGACTCATGGGTAAAGCCTAGCACATTAAGTTTCTCTCTGGAAGCAGCACTTTCTCAAATCTCTGAAGCCTCGGGGCCAGAGGAGCCACCCGCATCTGCAAAGCATTACCTGATCTCATCCATGCAGGAGTTTACAGTTATATAATGACACAGAAAAACCACAAGTCCTTGTGGGGCACTGAATTTAACTCTAAGTTTATATTTCTTAAAAAAAAAAAAAGTGTACACACTCACACACATAAACCTAACCTCTTTGACTAGTTCATGCGTTTGTCCACATAGCATAATTTATGCATATATGCACCTACACAGGCCTCCTAGAAAACAAATATGCGAACACACACATAGACACACACTTCCCTCTCCACACTCCCCCAGTGCACACACAAACAATCTGGAGTCTATTAGTCCCTAGGCCAAACCCAATTTGATTTCTTAAGTGTTGATTAAGGTGGCGGTGACTGAAAGAGCTCGTCCTTCTCCGGGTGTTTGTTGATTATTTACCTCTAAGCTTGATGGTATGGCCACCAGCCCATCAGTGTCTCTCATCTCCTCTCATCTCTGCTCCTCTCCGCTTCCTTGCACCTCTTGTCCTGTTAGCACTACATTGTTTTCTTAGCCAGAAGCTCATCTGCCCAAGCTAACCACCAGTGTGTTACCACTCTGGGCTGAGCTGAAGGGACTGACTCCATTCCATCTATGCAGAAACTTCTTTGCTGCTGGCCTAAAGGGAAAAAGGGGGTGAAACAGTTTTTTTTATAGGAGTCTTTATTTTGGAAGAAATGTGAGAGCAGTGTCACACAGGGACAGAGAGATTTCTTGCAACAAAATCAAACCACGTCGCTCTCGCTCGTTCAAATTTTTCATGAGATCAGGTTGTCTTTGATTTGGCTTGATTAGGCTCTGGATATGGACTACAGACAATGTCTGAATATGATTTGACTCGGTGATACAGCAGTGCAGTACCCAAACATCAAGTGTCTCAGAGTCAGAGTGCTGATTTGGGATCAGCCTTCTCGTGAGGGTACATACAACCAAACCTGACTCAAGATCAGTGTTGTTCCTCTGACAAGGTTCCCAGCTGTGGAGGATCAACTCAAGGCGAGTCCTGTCTCACTGCCAGGCACACAAAAATTATACACGGAGCTCGCTGCAGAATGCCAGGCTGCTCCAACTGCAACAATGTGAAGCGTTCGTGCCAAACGCGGCAGCAGCTGCCACCTCGGCCGCAACGGGAGTGAGGCGACATGGCCGCGCCATGCCGATACCGCTGCGTTTTAATGACACAGTAAAGTAGAGGAGAGATGAGAGACAGGTATGTTTAATATTGGAGGAGGAATGCAACAGCTGTGAGTGTATGTGTGTGTGTTGATGAGGAGTTGCTAAGCAGAGAGACAGAGAGGAGTGGGAGAGGGGAGGAGGGAAAGGAAGTCCTGGTCGACTTTTCCTGTGAGTGGAGGAGCTTTAATTGGCCTGTGGGAGGCAGAGAGAGAGAGAGAGAGAAAAGGAAAGCATGAGAGAAAGAGAGAGAGAAAGTTGGACATTATCTCCTCAAAGCGTCTGGGGGTCACTCCCTGACTTCCTTCTGTTTAAATGCTCTGCCCTGTCAACCTGACACAAGCCAGACAAGTCTTTAGCTACTCTTTAAGGTGCCCGCACACACAAACACACACACACACACACACACACACACACATATATACACGGAACTCAATACGCCTACACTCACACATATACACAGAACCAATACACCTACACACACACATACAGTACCCAATGCACCCACACGAACACCAAACACTCAATGCCTCCAGATACACGAGCGATATCTAATGCACCTACACATACATCTTGCACAACACATTCAGATACAAATATATAAACTATTCATATACACACTCATATACACACACTGTACCCTCCCCCCCATCAGCACCTCTCATCAGGTTGACTTTACGACCCATTAACCCAGCTTAATGGCGATGCACTTTACCTTCACTTATATTAATTCTGTGGTGTTTAACTGCTCCAAAAAACAAGCCGACCTCTCAGAGTCAGTCTGATCTCTCACACCTCAGAGTGTCACCTCTCGTTCGTCGGAGGGACAATGGACACATTGACTCGCACTCTCACGCCCTTCCACTCTCCTCCAGGATTAAAAATGTCGAGCTAAACTAGCGGTCGCTCTGGATTTGTCGGCTCACTATTTTGTTTGCCAGGATGCAGCAAAAATCAAGCTGTCCTGGTGTGACGAGATTTTGGAGGAAACGTAGTGGTAATGTTAGCTAGCTGGCTATTTATTTATTGCAACTCATAGCAACCAACAACGTTAAACAAACCTAGTGATGTGATTTTGGAGGGACCATACCGGTAACGTTAGCTAGCTAGCTAGTTTGTTTTCTTGCAACTGTGCGACAAGCGGTCTTAAGAAAATAGCTAGTCTAAAGCCTAGTGTGACTCCTACTTCACAATTAGCAGTTCAGAAACCACAACTTTGCCCTTATGTTTTCTTTTGGCTCATGCCTCCAAAGTTTGTTAATTCGCAGGGGTAAAGTTTACCTAGAAGAATCGCTACTAGATGCAAATTCCTTTTTTTGACCTGTCTTTTTCGCCAGGCAAAATTGACCGACGTTTAGTTGGCTCGCTGCTTTAAAGTTCAGTGGTGGCTCAGTGGTTAGAGCACTGGGCTACTGATCGGAAGGTCGTGGGTTCAAGCCTCAGCTCCACCAAGCTGCCACTGTTGGGCCCTTGAGCAAGGCCCTTAACCCTCCCTG
>JAOUQW010000049.1:5678389-5689741 GCA_028565825.1 Olivaichthys viedmensis | reverse complement strand
ACACTGTAGAAGAGTTTAGTGAATAGAATAATCACTGTTCATTAAATATGACCACACGTCACTCCACACTTTTGAACGCTGGTGTGTATTTATATAAGAAACAGATATTAAAATCTCAACATGACATTTTGGTCCAAACCAAAGGCACTGAGACAGCGGGATTGTGTGATAGAGACTCGTCACATTTGAATTATGGCACATCTGGAGAGAAACACAAGCCTTTAACAATGTGAGTTTATTCTGCACCACCGTCTCAACTCTTCTCAGGATAAAAGGAGCGAAAAATCTCCCATATAGACAAAATGAAATCTTCAAATGTGTATAAAGTTTTATAAAGGTTTTTTTTTCAGGCACAGAACCGTAACCAGTAACGATCCGGTTCTGTGCAGGAGTACGACTGTTTCCTGAAAACTACACAGACACGTCAACAGCGTCACCATCTTGGGAGTAGGAGACTTTGCAGACTGAATCCACAGCGTCAACTAAGATTTTTCACCAACAATGTCGCCACACTGCAGAATTTGGATGTAAGAATCACCGACACCTCAAAGCAAAAGAACAAGGAATCACTTTTCCCAGGTGAAGCTCTGACAACATGTGTGTTTTAATTTTCTGAGGGAAGTTAAGGCAGGACTAAAGCTGCTGGTGACGTGGTCTGGTGTTTATCATCATGTAACTGACGATAGCTAAGGTTAGCTCCAGTCACTTTGGCTTTAATTATGATGAATATGTTGTTGTTAAGGTATTTTAACACATATCGTACATGAAAGTTATACTCGGTGATTCCTGTTATATGAATAAAAAGATATAACTGTCTTGGGATGTCTACTCTGATTTATTATCATTATTAGGCTATTATTATATAGTTATTATCAATAAGTGGTGTACTAAACTTAAAAATGCATCATCACTGACAGGTTTTATCTTGGTTTATGGTCATCTTTGTCCAAATGTACATTTATCTACATCCCACTCTGAGCATATATATATATTTACACTTACATCAACTGTGATATGCAGACATTTATTAAAAATCAGTTGAACATAAAGCGAGTTGCAGCTGATTTTATCAGGGTGGAGCCGCATCTCTCCATAGAGCTGCACTGCCTCCCAATCGAATCCTGCCCCTTCCAAAATGGCGGACGCATTGACGTATCGTAGTAGCTAGCAACAGCGGCTAACGCGGCATCTAGCTTCTCTTATTTCTATGATCAATTTAAAAAAAAACATCTGTTATACTGCCAGTCAGAAGTTTTTCCAACACCTCATGTTTTATTGCAGTTTAATCCCTATTAAAGTGCCACAGACAAAAATATTAAACTAGTGTTTAGTAAAGTCTAGATCTAAACTGTGACCATCAGAAACGAACATCTCACTCATTTCTATTCCGTACTTAAGTTTGGTCATTTTAGAGTATTTAAAATTTAACCCGAAAATAGTAATGAAGGGTGTTGAAAAGCTTTTGACTGGCCGGGTACGTCACAGAATCCTCAAAGTGGCAGCATCGACTTCACGCTAGCAGAGAAAAACAAAACCCAGCTACAAAGTCAAAATAAAGTTATTGCATAGAATTGATTTAAAATCTCAAACTTGGTGATTTTTAAAAGGCTGCTGGACAATAATAATAATAATAATAATAAAGCAGAAGCTCTTTGCACCCAGGTGAAAACATTTATTCACTGCTAATGTTCACCCTGTAGCTCATCTCCCTCCATCACACTATAGCCCTGGCTAGCAAACTTCTGGTTTCCACAACTGAATAGTTAGCCCAACGTTAGCTAGCCTGCTATCGAACTTGGCTATTAGTTTCCGCAATACAATAGTTCGCCCAAGGTTAGTTAGCATGCTAGCGACCTTGGCTTCTGGTTTCCACAATTGAATAGTTAGCCCAACGTTAGCTAGCTTGCTAGTGCCTGGTTTTAATTACATTATATAATACTAACATTAGCTAGCTTGTTAGTGAAATTGGCTAACTACTAAATTAAAATAGCTTACTGCTAGTTTAGCTAAAGTTGCTAAATAAGGACATGCTCATTTCGTTACACATGTTTAAAAGGGTGCAAACTGTAGCCAATGCCGTTTTCACCTGGGTGCAAATAAACACTCTCTAATAATAATCATAATAATCATAATAATACAGGGCAGGGATGTTTCTCATCTCTGGGAAATGCTCACATTTATGCCTTTCACTAAACCTTTTGATATTGTCTTTAATACTGCAGTAAACTCAGCGAGGTGTGTGAAGGGCAGGAGGAAGGCACAGAGTGACATCGGGAACGTTTTCACGCTATGCTGCGCCATTTCTCACTTTAAAACAAGAAACACACCCAAATCTTTATTTATTGTGATAATGTGAGCGGTGTGTGTGTTCTGCTTCGTCTTATTCGTCTTGACGATGTGGCTTTATTCATAAAACTGCACTGGAATGCATTGAAATCAGTGAATGCAGTGTGTGTGTGTGTGTGTGTGTGTGTGTGTGTGTGTGTGTGTGTGTGTAATCCTGTCTGCATTTGCTCCAAAACTGAAATAACTCACCACCATTATTCTGAAATCAATCATTAACACACTCTCTCACTCTCTCTTTCAGTCTTTCCCACAGTCACCCACTGGCGCCGAGCTCCGCCTTTTCCTGCTTCCCGGCCCGGGCTTGGCTGCGTGGGTCTGGAGAAACGTCCACGTGAGCTTTCTGGTGTGTGAGAGCTCGTCGTTTGTGACTGCTGCGTCTCCTCTGGGCCGGGGACCTCCTCGAAGCCGCCGAGTTCTGGATTAGAAGCACAAACTCCCTCTTTTTAGTGCATGGCTACGATACTTGCGTTAAAAAAAAAATACAACATTGGGGTCAAATTTGTTATCACAACCTCAGTACTTCTATATAAAACTGATTCGGGGGCGGAGCTACGTATATCACTTTGTGATGTCACTAAAATTGTCTCAACGGCTTAAACCCCGCCCGATATGCAAATTATTGAAGTATGACAAAATGGTATCCAGAAACTTTTAGCTGTGTGCCAAGCTGGCCAGCTAGCTAACGTTAGTGATGCACTAGATGGTGGCTGTCATGGTAACGGTACACATACACAATAAATCAGTGAGAAAACGAAGATTGAGACTGTCGACCTGTGACTAATGCGAGCTAGTTTACGAGCAATTAGCGTATTCGTATCACGTCATGCATATTCATACATCCTGGCACTTTTTATGAGGCTAAAAAGATGCTGCTGCTTGGCCATTTTTTTTTTTTTACAAACATATTATTACAAACAAATGCTATTATTGTACACAAACTATTTTTCATACTTTATTCCAGGGACTTTCATTAAAAATGGGACAAAAACATGAAAGTGATGTTCCGTTACTCGCTGATTTTACAAAAAAAGTTGTGGGTTGGCGTTAAAGGTGAGTCAAGGACCGTTGACATCATCTTGAACAAGGGGCGTGGTTTATTTGATTGACAGCTTTGTGCTCATCTGTCTGATGCTAGCTAGTGATAGAACAGCAAAAAAAAATCAGGCCTCGTGAAAAACATGTATTGTTTATGGTGCAGGCAGTGATGAAGAGAAACCAAAAGAAACTTTTAAAATCCCATTTCTACCGCAGTACCGAACAAACTACAAACAACTGATTTATTTGTCTTAATGCTGAACTTGTTGTAAGACATGCGGTCGTGGCTTTCCAAACTTTTTAAAACTGTTTTTTATTCGTGTTTTGTTTCGCTTTTCTAGTTTTCCACAGTGGGTTTTACTGAATGTGGCGTGCAGAATCCGGAAATAATATTCTAATATTCTGAAATAAAGTTCTTGCCTTTTTGTAAATTTGTAATTTAAATGTCCTTTTGTGGGGGATTTGAATTTTGAAGCTCTTTTATGTTCTATGTTTTGTTTAATGATTCATGTCTTCGTGTGTGTGTGTGAGATCTATTAAGTGTTGTGTAAAACTCCTTTAAACACATTTTCCATTAACTGTCCAGCACCAACCAAAAAAATTAAATATGAAATATCAAATAAAGTTTGTTAATCCAGTGAGACTTTTTACTAGTATACTCAGTAACAGTTAGAACCTTCACAAAGTGTGAGTTGTAACTGACACGAGGGCGCGCTGCTGCACGGCTACAGGCTGTTTAGATCATGGGCCTAAACTGCACAATATAATACGAACATTGTATTTTGTCGCTGGTGCTGCTCTTTAAAACGGCATGTTCGGGGAACGCTCACTTATAGAGCGCTCTATAATCATGAGTGATGACTAATATAAGTGTTCGTACTTCTAAATCGCTCAGTCGCTCCTCGTCATCCAGCTGGATGGACTGCATGAGAGAAAACAGATCCATCCTCCCGCTTCTGCTGGGACTCGGGGTCACCTGAGGGACGGAGACAAAAACGAGAGACACAGACCTTCAGAATTAAAACGTCATACGAGAGACAGGTCTCCAGAGAACACTTTAGATTTTTACGTCTGCATATAAAACCAGAATGCAATGATGTCCGCACATACGATCATAAAATAGTGAAAGTTCGGAGAGTTCGGACCTTGTCACTGTCCTGGACAGTAATGACGGGGTTCGTTGTGGCTTCTGCTGCAGCATCAGGGAGGCTATTGAACACCGACTCTTCAAACACCTAAAATAGAGAAAGAGAGAGAGAGAGAAAGGGGAGGCACGTGGAGATGAACACTGATGAATTGAAAGCCACTGATATCAATAATGTTGTCAAAGTTTACAGATCGTTATTACAAAAAGTGAGAAGAACAAGCAAAGGCCACTAACATATGACTGGTCAGGACACTTTAATATCAAAGTGCAGTAAAGTGTTACTAAAGACGGCTGCATATTTACATCTTTACTTTCCTCCTCATCCTCCTCTTCCTCCTCCAACGAGCTCTCTTCTTCCTCTGGACTCTCTTCTTCTTGTTCATCGTCTCCCTGCTCCCCCTTAGCCTCGTCCTTCTGCTCCTGGGCCGCTTTATTCATAGTGTCTGACCTGGACCTCCGCCTCCAGAGGGCGCTGTGGCGCTGTTTACTGCAGACAAAGATACCCAATGATAGAATGCACTTCTAGATAACCCTTCTAATGACCGACAGTGTTAATTTACATGCTTTGTCATCGCATTTCTTTATCAAAGAATATTTGTTACTTCCACCCTTTCTGTGTGCCCACCTCACATGTTAACGGTAGTTTTGTGGTGTGAGTGATGAATGCTGAAAGAGAACACGGTGATAAATGACGAACACGACTCATATTTTATAAAATCGGCGCCGTTTTAATCAAATCACCTTTGAATTTATGAAATCAAATGGCTGTTTATCAGCTCTATTTTTACTTCACATGCATATTGATCAAATCCATTTATATCAATTCATTTGTGTTACTTTCATCCCTCATATGACTAGAGGCAGAATTAAACCAATTAAAACACAATACCCACAATGTTTCCACACATAAAAAAAAAAAAAAGATTTCCATGACGTTTCCATAACTTCAGATGAAATTTCCATGACTGCATTTTTTTTTGTGACGTTTGCACGATTTAGAGCAGAAATATTGGATTCACTCCTGCACATTTGTCCTCTAAATCTCAATTTCTGCCACATGTCGTCATTTTTGTAACGGTAAACCAAAACTAACTAATAATATTGGGGCTAATAATATATATTTTTTAAATCCATGACTTTTTCAAAACCCTACGGTTATTTAAAAACTTTTCCAGGTCTGGAAAATGAAACTGAATTTTCCATGACTTCTCCAGGATTTCCAGGACCGTGGGAATCTTGCAAAATCAACACCACAGTATTTGCCTTACTAATATATCGCAGACGGCCGTGATACGTTTCATAATGTTTTATTATGTGCTGTGAGCATTTTGACCATGATGTGTTATTGAAACCTGAACAGTATGCCGACATTAAATATGCAAATGAGCGCTTAAACGAATCCCTAAATCTTTCATTAAGTGCTGTGATTAATCTTAGACGCTCTACATGAGAGTTTCTGTGTGCTGCACGAATCACGGCGTTCACAGAATTTAATAAATGGAAAATAATTTTGGTGCAGTAACGCAAGCCGATCTTTAAACGTGAACATCGAGGCTAAACTCTGGAACAGTGCTCCAGAGAACGTTAGGAACGCTCTTTAGCTCTATAGGTGCTTTTAAATCCAGATTAAATACATACATGTTTAATTTAGATTATTCACAGCTATTGGGCCTTTTATCTTGTTAAATAAACTTTTCAGCATGAACACTATATTTATATTAGTGTATTATTTATTTATATTTATAGTCAGTTCATTAGTGATTGTAGATTGGTTCTTGTGAGTGTGTGTGTGTGAATGTGTGTGAGTGTGTGTGAGAGTGTGTGTGTGTGAGTGTGTGTGAGAGTGAGTGAGAGTGTGTGAGTGTGTGTGTGAGTGTGTGTGTGAGTGTGTGTGTGAGTGTGTGTGAGTGATTGTGTGTGTGTGAGAGAGACCTGGCACTGAGGATGCCGCTGTAGGTGTGCAGCTGTCTCAGGAAGCTGTCGTTGGGCTGAACGATGGGTCTGCGCTCTCGCACGTGGTTGAGCGCCTCCTCTAAAGTCCAGCCCTGCTGCTTCATCAGAAAGGCCATCACCGTGGAGCCCGAGCGAGACACGCCCATCTTACAGTGCACCAGAACAGCCTGCCCGTTCTTCCTACATCACCCAACATCCGACATCACACACGGCATAAACGAACGGCACAACATAACACGAAACGCAAACAATTCAAATGACTCATTAAAGGTGCGGCATGTCAAGTTAAAAAGTGTATTAAACATTAGACTTGTAATTACCCAAGAAAAAAAACTGAGTCACAATATCGCCATGCAACGGAGCCTCCTAGTTTCTTCATTTCAGCTTTCTGTTTACAGAAATTAGCCCCGCCCACTCAGCTCTGCCCCCCCCCTTAACCCTAAATATTACAAACTGCTCCTTTAAACGAAGATTTAGCGCGCAGCAAATCAACTCCTCACCTGAAAATTAGAAAGCGAGTTTATTGGTGTCCGTGCCTCACCTGGCTTCGTTAATAAACATGTACGTGTTATTCCAGTGCGAGAGAAGGTCCGTCGACTCCACGTCATAAACGCGGACGTTCATGTAGGTGAAGGATTCGGGGAAAAAGTTATCAATCTCCATGGTGACATTTAGGATGTACCCCACGCTGCAAAAACACGCACACACACACACACATCAATATCTTTAACCAAAGTATCAATTATTCCTTCATTGTGGAAATGTGGACAGTAATATAAAAGTTTTAGCTACTTGTTTTTCTGAAGTTCTTCAAAGTTGGCGGCGTTCCATTCAGAACCCTTGGAACAGCGAGGAAAAACAGAGCATGAGCACAGTGAGGCCGTAGTGAAGTATTAGCACCCGCTAGTGAAATATCTTAGTGGAACTGATAAGGTAGGTTGTGATTGGTTGAGAGCCCGGAAAATCCGGAGCAAGTCCTTAAGGGCAAATTAAAAACAGCGATGGAGCGCTGTGATCGTACCAGGTAAAGGTAGTCCAAGATTTTGGATGGTTTGTCCATCTGTGCCATGGTGACCATCATCTCGTTGTCGATGTACTCCTTGTAGTTCTTCATGTCCAAACCGATCCTGGCCTCCAGAGAAGATCGAACCTACACACACACACACACACACACATCAGGAAGAGGAAATGCCAGCAAAATAAATCACTCCACATCCGGTGAAAAGCTCAACTCGCTTGGCACAAGCTTGCATAGTTCTGAGAATGTGAGTGTCTGTATGCGTGTGAAAAACTCATGAGCATGTAGTACACACAGTTCAAACTTTTTTTTATGATACAGGAGTTGAATAACAGGATAAAAAGGGGTTCTTGCAGTTAGTTCTTTGACTACAAAGTTAATACATTTCAGAAAGAAAGTCTGTTACAAGATACATTATCTAATATGTCTCAGATATCACAAACTATTCTCAAAGTGGAAATGTCTATACATATGAATGAGCTTTTTTAAAGATTCTGTGATGTGATTTATGGAGTGTGCTACACCGCCATCCAAGCGTTCCGAGGACCTGCCAAACGCAGATCTTCCTCTCCAAGACACAAGAGCTATTTCCTCCCGAGTCACACTCGCACCAATATTCGCCTGTGATGAATTGGACAGTCGAACAATGGCGGGACCCTAATACAAAATGGATATAAAGACATATCTCTTGTCACCATATGATCTCGTAGTTCACAAGGCTGTTGACAAGAGGCATTTTGGCACAGCTTGCAAGCCATCTGGGGAGCGCTGATAGAAAGTGCTGCTACTATTTCACAGCAGTGAATCAGTGCGCTTAAGGAGGTGGCTGGCGTTCGGCTCTGACCAAAATAAATAAATAAATAAATTGATCGTACTTACTCCATTGTTTTTCAACCTAATTCTGATTACCACAAGCAAGAATTTCGACATGTTTCCCTGTGCTGAGAAAAGAACAGAAAGTCTGTTTACTCAAAACTCACTTATAATGGAAGCCTAAGGGCAGTTGTTGGGCAGTCGATAAACATTTATGCAAAACATGTATTTTTGTAGAAAGTTTCATGAATTCCTCAGTCAAAGGTTTTTGTAATTCTTTACGTTATATGGGCGCATGTTTTAAACGTTCATTGACAGAATTCAATTCATTTTTAGACTTCCATTATAAGTCAGTCTTGAGTAAACAAGTTTTCTGTTTTTTTATCAGTACAGGCAAATATGTTGAAATTATTGTCTGTGGTAATTGGCCATATAATTCAGATGCGGTGGATACAGATTAGGTTGAAAAATGCTGGCGTATTCCTTTAAATTGCATGTGAGCTGGAAATTTGATTCATATCATTTTGTTAAATTATTAGTGATTCCCTGGGTGAAAACAAGAACATTGCTTTCCCAAACATGTAACTGGAGTGGGGCTCATTATTTGGGGAATTTTTTGTATGTCGTTTTTGATTTCAGCCAAGGTCAGTGTCCATTTTCTGGTTGTGGCCATCTTATGACCAACGAGAGAGAAGGCAGAGAGAGGGGGAAATAAACCGCGTTGGAGAGCATTGCACTGGCAACTTCTCTAGTCCTGTTTCCAAGGCATCCTCTCTCTCTCCCTCTATCTCTCGATCTCTCTCGCTCACTGACGGCGAGATGTTCATTGGCGAATGAACACTGGTAGCCGCTGACATCTTTGGCTCGTTAGAGCTGGCCTGCCTGCAGTGTTTGACGTTTTCCACGTCTGCCTTCAGCCCTTTTCCTCCTCCTCCTCCTCCATCTTCCTCCACCACCTCCTCTTCCCCCTACTCTCTATTTCTCCATCCCTTGTTCCCTTTCTCTTCTGCTCGCCTCGGACTGTCTGCTACACGTCCAGCAGAATCTGTCATCTGTGCCCGGCTGCCCTTCCTCCCCTCCTGGACCCTGACACCGAGAAAGAGAGAGAGACAGAGAGAAAGAGAGAGAGGGTAAACGTCTCTGCACTGAATCCTCCATTAACTTTGTGAAGTGTATTGATTTCTTGTAAAAATAATGATATTGACAGGCTTTCCAGGAGTAATTGTTTCCAGAGCGCAGAGGTCATTGCAGAGAAACGAGAGAGTTTGGATATTGGGGGTGGGCAGCGGTGCAAGGGTTGGAAATCTGTGTAGGGGGTTTGTGTGTGTGTGTGTGTGTGTGTGTGTGTCAGTGTGATACTGGTTGGGAGGAAATAACTGGTTGTGCTGCTGTGTGTGTAATAGATCTGGGTCTTAAAGAGGTAGGCGGAAGACAATATGAGGGTTTGCTAGTTGATACCATTGACATATGTCCGGGTTTCAATGATGGGCTGAGCACAATAACTTGCCCTGGTGTGCTAACACGGCACTGTGAGAGTATATGTGTGTGTGTGTGTGTGTGTGTATATGTATGTATGTGTGATTCCATTTGAATGAGCCTTCACATGCTTCCATGTGCAGTATACAGCATTAGATCCTGACATAATATACCTGACACAGGGCAGGCAAAGAACTCAATATGTCTCCCTCATGCACCTTTTGTTTCTTGTTTGAGTTTCCTGACAATTGAAAGCGAATGAGAGAGGTGGAGCAAGAACAAGAGCAAGCGCAAGGGAGAGAGGGAGCGAGAGATCTGTTTTTAGTGATTTCAGGGTTTGACACAGCACTTGTTTCCAAAACAGCTTCCCTTTCTGTCTTTATTCATCCTGGCTGCGGCAGGCGAAGGGCGATGCTGCAAAGTGAAAACGCGCTTTCTAGGTAACAGAAGAACACCTGTAGTCATTTGTAAGGTTAAAAAGATGCTTCTATATTCCACCAGAGGTCTTATGAATCGGTGGAATGTCATCTCTTTTTTTTTTCTTTCCCTTTTTTTTCCATTTTGCCTTCACACAGGTGTTGTGAAGTGGACAGGAGCTCGGTAGAAGCCCCTGGAGAAGCCTGTGTGTTATTGCGTGTTATTGTATGTTATTGTGTATGTGTGTGTGCAGTCACCCTCCAGAGAAAGCCTCAGTTCCCCCGTTGTTAGCGTTTCTTCTCATGGAGGCACGTCTGACACACACAGCTGTTGAACAAACAGCCATTAGGCCATCAATAGTGTCTCGGTCTACTAATTGTGCTTGTGAAATGAAGTGCTTCTTCTCTCAGAAAACACATTAGCAGCTGTACACAGACTTACACCAGTGTGGCATCCTCTCTCTCTCTCTCTCTCTCTCTCTCTCTCTCTCTGTGAGATTTGCAAGGTATGTGTGATAAGGCTTAGCATAGCATTAGTTAACTGTGAGAACTGTTAGTTCTCTTTCTTGAAGCTGTCTGTTGGGATTCTGATCAGAGGTGCTGGCCTGGCTAACTGCAGCCTTATTAAATATACATTGCCACGGGTCACAGGCGGAGGTCACAGGTTCACTCAGACAAAGCACACGTCTCACAGTGTGCAGCGCAGAGAGGGAGACTATAAAACTGCCCGAGTCTCCAAGAGCATCTTTGTGACACCTTACACTGCCCCTCCCTGCTGAGCACAGACAATACACACACACACACACACACACACAGGCTAAAATTGCTTGGACTGATTGCTATAGTTATACATGCAATACATGCAATAGTGATATTCAGTGATTCAATTGCTACCGTCTATATAAGCTTATGTTCTATACAAATATTAAATCACGATACTTAAAGATATTTTCATGATACAGGATATATATTACAATAGCAGAATGCCAGCAAAACAGTGGTGTTTCTTCAATAAAACAATACTATTAATAACAATAATAGTGTATTTATTTATATTTACATTATTACATTTATATATACACTCACTGAGCACTTTATTAGGAACATGTACACCTTCTCATTCATGCAATTATCTAATCAGCCAATCG
>JAOUQW010000049.1:5643567-5666602 GCA_028565825.1 Olivaichthys viedmensis | reverse complement strand
CACACACACACACACACACACACACAAAACCTGCCCTAATTTTTCCTTTATTTAGATGGAGATTCAGTCACAAGGATTCTCTCTCACCCTTCCTCTCTTTCTCTCTGTCTCGCTCTTTTTTCTCTCCCTCGCTCTCCCGACTTCATCTTAATCATCTGCGTAGCTTCTTGATCATGTCCTGTGTTTTTTCCTGGACAAGTTTGAAATTGCATGCGTTAGGACTTTGCTAATTAAAGTCATACTTTCAAAAATGCCATAATAACTGTTAATTAGCTTGATGCTATTTTCAGCATAATTTGCTAATTAGTGGAAAACCTGTACAGCATTTCTTGCTAATTACAGCTCGGCTCCACACGCCGCATCTGTGACTGGCCTCCAAATGATGCCATTACCCAGTCCCGCATCACACATTCACTCAAAACACTTAATTACCTCCGCCGATATTGACAAACTCTAAAGTCAGCTGGATTTTAGAACGGTTTGGGGAAGGAAAAATATTTATGTCAAGCATTTCGTAATTTCATACCATGGTCACTCAATATGCAAATATCAGGGTAAGGTGTTTCGGAAAAAAACGCAAAGCTGGAAGGAACGTGGAATAAGCAGGCTTTATTAAACATGCATGGATCGGGAAGGTTGGTGTGTGGAAGTGTGTGAGATGGAGTGCTGGATCTAGGCTGGTGTTTTTGACTTATTAGTGGTGTGAATGGCTGGAGCAGATTATTTTTCATGTTTCATTTAGCTCTTCTGACTGGCGGTAAGTGTTGTAATGTATGGTGTGTGTGTGTGTGTGTGTGTGTGTGTGTGTGTGAGAGCTCTCCTTCAGCTATGTTGGCTCTTTAATGTACTTCTCTGTGATGTTCTGTCTCTCTCGCTGCAGATAACATCTCACATTTCAGAGACCCTCTTCACTAATGTACATTATCACCAATTACTGGCCTTCTTGCTCTCAACAGCCTAGCCCATGCACACACACACACACACACACATACACACACACACACACACACAGACACACACCCACACACACACACACACCAAGCTGAGTAAGACCAGTCAGCAGAGTGAGAATGAGGAATCACTACGTGTCCATCTTCAACAAAATCCCAGCATTGGCTAATACACACAAACAAGCACACTCATCCTCAAACACAAACACAAACATATTCTAACACTTACTACTGAACAGCTAAAGGTTGCACATGAAAAATAATCCGCTCCTGCCATGGCACAGTCCGACAATCAGTTGGAACCATCAGCCCCGGACCAGATAGCGAGTGAGAGGGAGAGAGAGATGGAGATGGAAGGCTCCGCTGAGTCTGAGGCACTGGATGATAAGGCCAATTTAGCACCCATCTAGTGTCTGAAGCTCTGTCGGAGTAAACCTTATTAGCAATTAAGCATAAGAAAGTAAAACACGGCCTGCTTGGTTGAGCTGCCGACACCCAGAGATGAGAGGAGACGAGATGAAGGGAGCAAGCAATGAAAAGATGAATCGAAAAGTTATTTTCTTTTTTTTCCATCGCAGAGAGAGGGATGTCAGGCATGTAGGAGGAAGTAGTCATCGATGACTCGTGCTGTGATTGGCGGGAACTTTCTCCTCCCGTCAGCCGTGTTTGGATACCGGTGACCTGTGTGTTGACAGGAGCAGGAACTGTTGCGCGGAGAGTTTGGGACTAATTAATGCCCCCCCCCCTCTCCTCCCTTTCATTTATAGATTCTGAAAGGCATTATTAAATTAATTAAATGGTGAAGAGTTATTCATGATGAAATCAGGGTTTTACATGGATGATGGCGTCGATGAATTAAACATCTAAAGTTCCTCGCAAGGAGACATCCGAGTGACTAGCGTGACAGTTTTTTTTTCTTCTCCCCCTGCGAGAAAAAAAAAAAGGGGGGGGGGGCATGTTTGGAAATTTGTAGGATTGCAGGGATGGGAGAGAGAGAACAGGAAAAGGGAGGGATGGACTTTGTTAATGTTCCGAATGGGAGAAGAGGGGAGAATGAGGTCAAAACGCTGCTCCTCGCAACAAACACACCGTTGGGTTTTTTTCAGAGACACTCGGGAACAAAATGTTTACTTGCACACTTGCCAGAATGTGTTCTTTTACGCTTTGTGTATTTAGGGTATTAATGCCATGTCTCTATTTGTATTAGAGGCATAAATGTGTGTGAGTTGGCTGTGGAATGTGTGTGTGTGTGTGTGTAAGTGTGTGTGTGTGTGTGTGTGTGTGGTGATTGCTATATAATTTGCTTTAGCAGAGGGGATTCACCTTGCTGTTGACCCCCACAGACGCTGGTAGTCTCACTGATCAATGGAATTAACGACACCCTTAAAACCTCAGAGGAGAACGAGAGAGAAAGAGAGAGAGAGAGAGAGAGAGAGAGATAGATAGAGAGTGAGTGAGAGGTTTCTTTTGTAGACTCTGTTTCATACATTAGACTCTCTCACTCTCCCTTCCTCCCTTTTTCCCTCTTACCGTATGTCAGGAAGTGTGCCAGTGAGTGTCTTTGTTTGTCATGCCAAGATAAATTTTTGCTGTTTTTTTTTTAAATTTTCTCAGACTCTTTCCCCCTCTTCCTAATCTAACAGTTTACTGAACTTGATAAGTGTCCTATCAACATGATAATCAAATTACTTATGAACAAAAATTGACAGTTTTCATTAATTATACAAGTTTATTCTAATTGCCATTCAAATTTATTCATTTAGAACAGAAGGTATTCAGTAATATTTTACAAAATTTGCATATTAAATGGAGGGAGTTGTACATTATGCATGATAATGTATGCACAATTTCTTATTTTTAACTTCGGAGCCATATGTGGCGGTGTAGTCGGAGCAGGTGAGAAGTCGCAGTCGCTTTAATTTGCTTGACAAACATTAGGCTGGAGCCTGTCAGCTGGAGTGTAGTGAGTGCCAATCTTTATTTACTCTTTATTGATTACCCCAAACTCTAAACATCTGCATACCTTGTATAAATTTTCACTTATGGGCCGTGCCTGATGAATGGTGTCTCCGCCGCCGGCTCCCAGGGATCGCCGGCTTTCAGCGGAGAATCACAATCAATTATTGTCACAGGGCCATTGAGAAGTGCTGCAGGAGACGGGTGGAGAGAGAGAGAGAGAGATAGGGAGAGAAAGGGAGAGAGAGATAGAGGGAGGGAAATGTAATGTTAAATTGATATGGAGCCGCTCCACTCCCATAAACCCGGCGCTAGATGAGTGTATGAGCGCGGGCCACATACGGGTGCCATTTCCATTAGAGAGCGTTCAGAGTTTATCATACCGACATGGCCTTAGACATACGGCGCACGCACACACACACACATCACAGTTAATGCTGGGCAGTGCAGTGTGAACAGGCTAAATTAATTATATTAATCTATTCTCATAATTACAGTATTCAAATTATAATTGTTGTTATATTATTGGTGGATGATAATAATAATAATAATCATTATAATTATAATAATAACAATAAGTATTTTTGTTTATTGTATTCATATGCCTTATTATTATATTATATAGTTTTGGGCATGGTTACAATTCAGTTATAATTGATAATAATAGTAATTTACCTCCACTCCACACTGGAGCCAGGCTCAGTTATTCAGGAGCAGTTTGACCTTTGGCCAGCAGCCCGTGGGGGCGAGTGGGATGTCACAGGAGTAATTATGCATTAAACGACCATGAGAGTGTCCATTAGCCCGTTACCAAATGCCACACTGTTGCTGTGGGTGATGCCCAGTGATTAACCCAAGACACACTTACACACTGCACTGCCACTGCCATCATTAAAAACACAAACTGAAGACATTTTTGTGTATGTCATGAATATTATATTTTTATGCTAATTTTTGGTGTTGATTCCTTTTCTGAAGTCAGAACAATTACGAGTCAATATGTGATTCAATACAGTTGATGATTCGGTTGTTTACAGTAATAAAGCAAGCAAAGTGATTACACCTTAATCATAGTGGATATTAGTGTAGTGCAGGGTATCCACGGGTCCTTAAATTGTCTTAATTTTAAGTATTAGTAATAAGTAACAAGTATTAAGTACAAGTATAAGTACAAAATGGTATTTATATTTAACAAACCTCTCATGTCTGAAGCACTTAAAGTCTTTAAATATTACATCTTAGTACACGATTTTAGTCTGACCTTTTTGAACAGCAGGAATGATTGGTCTTATATGATATCCACTAGTTTACTGCGTATTATGGTTTATTCCAGGTCTCTGTCTAACTCAATTTCTCTGCTCTGTACTCACTCTTATTCTCACATTTCACACACACACACACACACGCACAGACACACACACACAATCCCATTTTAGTTCTGTCGTCCGCATGATGTTGGAGTCCTGACCCACTTGTTGAGGCTCTGATAAATAGACCAGTGTCATCATCTCCGCAATCGAGTTCACCTGAGTTCTCGTTCTCTCTCGCTCTCTCGCTCTCTCTCTCTCTCTCTCTCTCTCTCTCTCTCTATCTCTCTCTCTCTCTCTCTGTCTCTCTCTCTCTCTCTCTCTCTCTCTGCTGTTTGTGTGATGAAATAAGTGTGGCATGGTGGCGCTGAGCCCTGGGTCACGGTGCAGTTGACGGAGGCAGAGATGTGTACAGATATAAATCACTCAGCACAACAGCTGCACAGGCTACAGGTCAGCCATCATGCTCACCTCACCTCCAGCGCCTGCTTTAGCTCTGTCAAAGGCCAAAGTTCAGAGCTCATATATCTCGATCCACACAAACCCGCCTGCTCTTCTGCTCATATATCTGGACCCTCGCTCGTTCCTCAACCTGGCCTAGACAAATATATGTGCAGTTGCCCCCGCTCCCCACCCATTCCTTTGCTTTATATTTCAATTTTCCAATGGTTCCTTATCACTAACTTACTTTGCTTAAGCAGCGCTTCATGCTACGTTGGTTTACCTATTTTGGGAAGCATAATTGCCATGCAAATTCTAATCAGTGGCATTTTTTTGTTCCACGCAAAACATTGTTTTCTGCGGAGCTACGCGAGCATTCATGGATTTAGCCAACAGCTGTCTGCGAGACTATTATTTAAATTTCCCCTACACTTTTTTGACAAAAAGGTAGTGCCTGTGGAAAAAAAATAGCAAAGTAAACATATAAATAAATAAAGCAAAATGGGGGGGGGGGGGGAGACAAATCGGTTCGCAGGCAGAAAAGCATGAAAGAGAATGCGCGTTGTGTTTACTTGTGAGAAAATGAGTGGAGGCAGGTGAAAAATATCTGTCTGTACTTGTTCAGATATAAGACCCGCAAATTTACACCTTATTTCAATTTGGCTGCGTGAGCGAGCAAGTGCAAATAGCTTATTGGGAAGGAGATTAATGCGAGGGAGCTGGAGAGGGCGCGGAAATCCGACAGGGCTGACTTGTACCATCATGTAAGCGTAATGACTATCACACTGAATCGGCTGCCAGAGCTCACACCAGCTTAACATGGGGGGAAATTTGCCCCTCTCTCTTTCTCTTTCTCTCTCTCTCTTTGTGTGTGTGTGTGTGTGTCAGAGAGAGAGAGCCTCAGCAGTAATACAGTCGTACCCTGTGACTAAATTTTATAGTTCATGAAGCATATTAGTGTCTGACTGTATCTTCGCCCCATTCAAAAGGCTATTTCAATTTTACATGCACATTTTTCATGAAGATAAATATGCCACGCGTCATAATTTCCCTGAAGTAAATATTACAGGATTATTAGACTAGTACGGCGCAGGGTCAGGCGAATATGGGAGGGGGCTGACAGTGACACTTTTTTTCATTTGTATGGTAAGTGGTGGACCTTGTGGCCTATCAGGTAGCAAATTGAATGTTTAATCTGCGCGCATGCAGATGGGGCTCGGCTCGCCTCGGCAAAGAGGGAGAGAGAGGCAGAGAGAGAGAGGGAGACGGGCTGTGGTAAATTGAGAGTTCTCATGTGGTTAGGAGATGCGTGTCGGGACCAATGCTGCACCCTCAGCGGAGCTTTGTCAAAACACTGAAAAAAAAAATGCAACAATTTATATTTACTATTAGATAACCGCCTGTCTGCTAAATACTGGTGACTATATTCAGATAGGCCTGCTCAGTGGAACAGAACGGATTGTTAAAGCCAAGTAGTATGGAGACTTTCTCCTCTCCCAAAGGTGTCAGCGTGGCTGTGTATCATAGAATAGAATAGAAAGCTATTTATGGTCACATATACAAGTACAGTACAGTACAGTGAAATTGATTCTTTGCATATCGGTAAGCTGGGGTCAGAGCGCAGGGCCAGCCATGATACAGCGCCCCTGGAGCAGGGAGGGTTACGGGCCCAACAGTGGCAGCTTGGCGGAGCTGAGGTTTGAACCCGCAATCTTCTGATCAGTAGTCCAGTGCCCTAACCACTGAGCCACCACTGGGTCCCTGCCTGCGTTATTTCATTCACAATAGGAGCGCTCGCGTATCAAAGCCTGGTTGCATTCGCCTGATACAAGCTTGTCAGCGTTTGTGAGTTGCACTAGCAGGCTCGGATGTGTGCATTAGGGTGAAATATAAAGCTATATCATATGTTCGGTCCCTAAGGTCATTAGACGTGTATATCTGGAGAATATCTGCATTCAGCTGTGATGTTTTTGCTGAAACCGTCGTTTCTCAGAGTTCACTAATACCCACCAGGGATGAATGCAGGAGCCTGCGCATCAACAAATCCAGCCTCTAAACAGGGCGAAAAATGGCCCAAATAATTGGCTTTTTTTTTTGTCATCTCAATGTGAATCATTAGAAAGACACTCACTTACAAGGTTTATTTTTTTCCCCCTGGCTTGTTAGCATTTTATATTTATTAATATGCTTTCTTTTTTTTTCTTCCTCCATCAACATATTGCCGAGTGCGTTTGAGAGCTCATCGCTGGGGGTGAAGCAACATCTTGTTCCCCTCTCTCTCTCTACTCTCGCTCTCTTTTCGTCTCCTCTCATCCCTCCATCCCTCCATCCCTCCATCCCTCCATGCCCGGCCTGGGGAATCGCATGGCAAATGAGGGCATGTTAATTTAGCCAAAGGTTCTGTTGTATATTAATTTAAGTCGCGATTCTCTGCCGGTGCAAGATGACACGCATTTTGATTAAGGATTTTATACTTGAAGAAATTTTCATTATCCGAGCCGCTCGGCGCCTGGCGCCTTATGGGTTGGGAATGGCGACCCGGCAATGAGAGCGAGAGAAGGGATAAATGCTCCTGTATTGAATCTCGGCCCCACGCCGGATCCCCCACTTACAGCAGCAATTAATGAGGTCTCCCCCTCCAGGGACACGCAAGCCTGCTCGTGGTGGAACACTGCCATTGTACATAGGTAACAAGATTTAGATTTCATCCCCACTCACACACTCTGATCTCTCTGACTGATCAGTGGGACTCATCTTTTGTGATTACTACTTCCGATGACAGCGGACAGGAAGCGGCTGGTACTTTTTTAACAGACAGTAAATACAATAACATAGTTGGTCAACTGTGCCCTTTGACCTTGCTTGCCTTCAATTTAGACATCTGTTATGTGTATGACACAATACTTAATGGATAATTTGGGAACAGCAGTTTATACTTAGGACTTGATTTGGTATCTTCCTATATTCGATGAGACACTGTTTTTGAGGGTAAAGCCCCCTAGTGGCAGGCAGTGGACTAGCCTGTGTTGCTTCTGCTTGGAAAATGATTCTCCCTCCGGCTTGAGGCTGTAAAACCACAGAACGAGTGTGGAATGCTTTAATAAACCCCCTAGATCATCGCCCCCGAACCCTGCCTCCAGTCCTTGAGCCCCCCCGAAGCAGCCCATCTCCATGTATGCTGACACACTCGCGTATGTACGACAGCGCCTACCCACACTAACACTGTCTTCTTACAGCGCTTCAGCTGCTTCTCAGCAAAATTAACCTGACATCTCTCTGTTTTCTCCATGGAGAGATTTTTTTCCTCCCTTCGTGTGTTTTTTTCCCCTTTCTGTATAGAACGATACTTGCATGTCGACTCGGCAAGCAAGAACATCCTTATTATTTGTAGATAACCCTCTTTGAAGGCTGGAGTGTCCCAGACAGGCGAGGCAAAGCAGCAGTGTCAGTTATGCAGGGACGAGCCTTCAGGAGCGCGGCAGCTTTGGAAGACATGTCTCCTTTTGCATTTGTCTCACTGTCACGTGCTCACTGTACATCAGGCGACAGATCCCACTCTGCTAACACAGGCTTTCACTGTCGTGCTCACTTTCTGTCGCTCTCTCTCTTTCTCTTTCCTTCTGCCTCTTTCTCTCTGTTGCTCTCCCATACTACCTGTTCCACTTACACTTGGACATGATTTACTATCATCTCACTAGGGCAGTGGGCGATATGACGATGTGATATCGGTATTGTGATAAAGTATGTCACGATACACTTTAATGAAATATCAAAAGGTATCGTCAGTCCTTTTATAATTTTTTCTCGTCCCTTGTTAGATATTTTTTTGATAAAAAAAAAAGAAAAAAGCATATATTTTTATATCTTATAGTTTTCCAGAATATGGCTCCAGTCTTGTCAACATTAAATTAAAATGTCTTTCAGTATCGTGACATGCAAATTGAGTAAATTGAGTAATTTGCATGACTCAACTTCATAAAGTTACAAAGGTTAGAGTTACGACCGGGTTTTGCATTCGTACTTTTTGTATGAAGTCTTACAACATCAACCTCGCTTGTTCGAATTTGTACACATTTTTCATAAGTTCAGGTTGGTGATAGAATATTTTTTTTCCATATCACCCACCCCGAAAATATACCACAAATAATTAAACCTGAGTCTAACATAAAAAAAAGTTGAATACTGTGAAAGCTGCCACTAAATCTAATAATCATCTAGTTTTGGTGTATTGGGATAAACAGCCCAATATGTACATTTATGCACTTGTGCATACCTGTGCATGGGTTTGTGTGTTTGTGAGTGTCCGTTTCAGTGTGCGTGCATGTGTGTGCGTCCTTGTGTGTGCGCTGAGATAAAGAAGCCCTCTCCTGACGCATTTTCCCACCATGGTGGAAATCCTCTCTGCGTTCGGTGCACAGAGGCCTGCTTGTGTGGCTCTGATGTCATAGCCCTGACCTGCTCCAGGAGCACAAAAGCTAAGGTATCACTGGCTGGGCCCACACAATACCTATTCACGCAGGCTGCCTTGCTTCTGCGAGCCCCGCGAACAATGTTATTTTTTGTTTCAGCATTATAAAGCTGGACTTTTGCAGGAAACCTAACAGACAAAACCTTTATCAGACGATGCTTTGGGCAAGCAGGCTTCTAGCCTAATCCGCTTCCATTAGCCTTTTCACTGTGTTTGTGTGTGTGTGTGTGAGCTCCTACTTTCCGTTCACTCTTCTATTCCTCTTTGCTTTTTTTGGTTGGTGGGACAAGGGGAGCATATTTACAGGGTCAAAAGGAAAATGTATCCCATTTTAGTTCAACACATAAGAAGGAAGTAAATAAGGCAGAGCAGGTTGTGGAATAATCCACAGTTGAAAATGTGATATTATAACATCCGTCCCCTTGTCAATAAAAGATATAAGTGCTGGGAAATAAATGTGAGGATATAAAACAATTAGAGTGCTGAGTTTTTTGTGACAGGCGCGGTGAACTGTGATTCTCGTACACCGCGACAAGCAAAACAGTGTCAGGTTAACCTGCAATATATTTGCTTATTAGGCTTCTCTGGATTTCAGTCAACAATATGAAAGCAACCACGGCCTCTAGCCCTTCCATGTATAAGCACACTAACTGTGTGTGTATGTGTGTGTGTGTGTGTGTGTGATTCATTCCAGAGCAGTTTTAGTCCTCATAAAATATTCATTTTGGTTGTGCAGGGCTCTGTAATTGCCATCTCTCAGGCTGAATAATTTATATTGCGCGCAGACTGACAAAGCTCTGCCATACGGCACTAGATGAATCAGAAACAAGGATCTCTGCTGCCAGTCGCATTATTGTTGCACAAAATATGGCACTCACGTCATCTCCGGACGCCGCCGCTCCTAATCCTGCTTCTCTTCATTTGGCATTTTGCGCTCTCATTCTCTCTCTCTCTGTCCCTGCCGTGGCCTCTCTCGCTCCCTCGTTCTCTCTCTTCACCCCAGCTATTGTCTTAGCCTCTTGATTTTGCTTGTGAAATGACCCCTTTTGCTTGCCGTACTGAACATGCTTTGGAGCACCTCTTATCTCTCTCTCTCTCTCTCTCTCTCTCTGTGTCTCTTTCACACACACACACACACACACACATTATAAACGTGTTTATGTGCTCAATTTAAATACATGTATTATACATTTGGAATACATTGTAATAACCACCTCCAAAACACGAATACCTCTCTCTTCCTCTTTCTCTGAATCTCACTCATTTTCTTCTTTTTCTTATTTATTTCTTTATGCTACTAATTTACTCCATATAAACATATTTATTTATTTATTTACTCATTTATGGTCTCTATTTACACATTTAGCTTTGTGACAACCAGTATCCCACCAGAGTATCTATACTTCATTTTTGAATATAAAACATGATCAATAACCTCCAATCTGAATAAGGCCTCACTAAGAATGCAGATGTGTTAAGGAATTGTGAATAAAAAACCTGTGAAGCTATTCGTTTAAATAAGCGAGGGGTAACGTGGTTGAATTTCGTTTGATTTCATACGAATGAAGTCGCAAGAAAAGGTATAAATGCTAACCCCACCCCTAACCCTAACCTTAACCTTAATAACTGTTCATACAAATTGGGTTGTGCGAATTGTTACGAATTTGTAATTGTGAAATCATGATAAATACTGCAGCCATCAATAGGTTAACCTTTAGAACCTGATAAATGTACTTTGCAAGCATTTTGCACTCCATGTTCATGGTTTCAAAGCTGTTGATTTATATATATATATTTTTAAATGAAATATCCTTAGCAGTTGCATTCAGAGCAGATTGACCCATATGTCCTTCTTCAACTTCTATTAATTCCTAATAGCACTGGTCAACCTGTACTTATCTAGCAGCCAAGCGCTGCCTAAGCCCATTTATTTACTTATTCCATTTATGAAAGTGTTTAAATACATGGATTTACACTGTTTGGCTTGACTTTCTTTCGCTCTTGCTCCGGCTGATGTGTGGGAGTTGTGACACAGAGGCGATGCTCAAGTCATTTGGCTGGATAACGTGTGCTAAAACCAATAATTGCCACTCAGAACTGGACTTGCATTAATCATTTATAATGTTTTAATATGTTTTTAATCAGCATCTCCCAGGCCACATGGCCCAGACTTCAGGCAGGTCATGCATTAGCGTGTTTGTGTGGGAGCAAGTGCGTGTGTGTGTGCATAGCCTTGGCCTGATTTAAAATATGTATTTTTTTTTCTCCCCTCTCCTTCCTGTCTTTAATTAATAATTAAAATCGGCAAAGATGACAGTTCCTAATTAGGGCCATCTTGAAAGAATCTGGGAACGCATGAATGTTAGATGGGAGAGAAAAGAGGGAACAGAGAGCAGAGAAGAGGAAAGGAGAGGAGGAGGAGTGGGAGTGAAAGGGGAAGATGGCAAGGTGAGGCTGAAATAAAGAAGGGAAGTATGAAAAACCTTTAAAAAAAATCTAAAAATGGCTGCTGTGCTGTATATTTAGCCAGTTTTTCGCTACGTCAGCTAAACACAGAAGCACCTCTGGCCATGTGTGGCCCGGTGAATCAGGACGGAGCCCCTCCATCTCCTCCTAAGGAAACTTGAGCCCCTGTCGCCCACATCAAAGCGTCGTCTGTGGGGATGGAGAGAGTGGAGAGAGGGCAAAAGGGGAGGAAGGAGGGCAGGAACGGATTTACAACAATGACTCTTCATAAAAGCCCCCCGTGCTAAACTGCACTATGAACAAGGCAGGATGGAGGGAAGGGAAAACGAGGGAGCGTGTGACCCCCCAGAGTGCAGGCAATAAGTCAGCTGGAGAGATCTCCCCATGACTTCTGTGATGGAGCATACACACTGTGATCAGCTCTCAGGTAAACACAAAGAGGAGGTGTGTAGCGAGGGAGGACAGACACAGAGAGAGAGAGGGATGAGAGCGTGGAGGAGGGGTGATGGAGGGAGAGATTTAATGAGGCCACAGTCGAAGACAAAATGGCTGCTGATTGACAGGGCCAGTGATGCGCTCGGGGAATGATGTCAAAGGCATGTTCCACATTAGGAGCGAGGGACGAGAGGAAAAGGAAAAGAGAGGGAAGGAGAGCGAGAGAGGGACAGTCGAGAAGGAGGAGGAGAGGAGGAATGGCAATGGTTGTATATTCCAGTCTTGTTCAGGCAAAGGAGTATTCTGCCTGAGGGTGGCAGGGCTTGCTCTATACACACACACACAGACACACACTTGATGCAACTAATGTTAGCATGTTATTCTTAGACATGCTGCTCACCTACACACACACTAAATAAACCAGCACATGAAGGTACACGCTAGTGTAAAGCCCAAACAAACAAACTTACCTGATTTCCAATCCATAATTCATTGAAAATAATCAGTTCACAAAGTCAAACACGATAAGGATCAACTTACTCTGGCCAAAGAAACTTGAGTCCAAAAGCTGTTCAATACCATTCAAATGGGTTTCAGCTTGCTAGGATAACACACAGACTAAAGCAGCGGTCAGACCGAACGCTAATAAAACTTACCTGGTGAAAAAGCCACGTTACATTAATGTAAAAGGGCGCCGGATTTATTATTTTTTTCTTAAAGAAAACGGCTAATTATTGCTAAGTAGCGGTCACAACACACTTTTACCTCACTGTTTTCTTAATGTTCTTCATGCTCACAGTTGCAAAACAACAAACTAGCTAGCTAGCTAACGTTACTGCTACGTTCCCTCTAATCGTTTCGCACCCAGACTGGCCATAATCGCCTGATTGCCAAATAAAATGTATAGAAAGGCAAAAAGCTGCTTATTTACATCAGCTGGCTAGCTGATTGGGACAAAGTGACATTTAATTTGCTAGTCATTACAGTCTTATAGTTAAAGTGGTCGCTGTCCAGCTATAATGCTTCACCTGAATCCCAGATAGGATGTAGTGCACGACATAGTTTGTGTAAGCTATATTTCATATCCTATGTAGTTAGGTCAAGCCAAATCTGAGGTAAAAAGTTAAGTAATGGTTGAAAAAAAAAAGTAATTTTCCAAGTAAAGTAAGATCAACCAAATCTCTCTGTCTTTCTCGGTTATTGTAAATGAGCTGTGTGTGGTTTTAGTGACGCTGAGTTGTATTCAGAGGGCACAGATAGGTTGACTTAGGCTGTTTACTGTGTGTGTGTGTGTTAGGTGGGAATGAGCGGGTGTATTAAAAGCCTGCAGCACTGCCATCGGGAGCGACGCCCTTGTGGGGCACACAGGAGGGCGAGAGCGTGAAAAGGGGAGTGAGAAAAGAAAGAGGGAAAGACGGACAGCTCACAATGGGCCATCTGGTTCCTGTAGAGAACGCTGTAACCCCAGCCATGATGTCATGATACACACACACACACATGCACACAGATACACATACATATAAACCCATAAAAAGCGCGCACAACCTCACACAAAGCTGAACAAGTGTGAAAGCAGTTTAGCTTGAAAGATGGATCCTACTAATGGAAAACTACTTTTTGCATCTGCGTACCCACTTTTTTTCACAGCAGTCAAAAGACAAGCATTTCTTCT
This sequence comes from Olivaichthys viedmensis, assembly GCA_028565825.1. Lineage (NCBI taxonomy): Eukaryota > Metazoa > Chordata > Actinopteri > Siluriformes > Diplomystidae > Olivaichthys > Olivaichthys viedmensis. The sequence goes on along the minus strand of JAOUQW010000049.1, from coordinate 5,652,907 downwards.
AAAACGTGAGTGTAGAGAGAGGATCGGTGTGTCAGACATTCAGAAGCAAGTGTGAGACGAGGCCCTGTTGTCGTAGGCCTCAGAGTTTTGGAAATAAGATCTTTATCGTTCTGTGTATTCAATGTATCTCAGCCTCTGGGTCGGGAGTCATCAGAACGTAGTCATGTACTGCTTGTTACAGGGGTGTGCATCTGTATATGTATGTATGTATGTGTGTGAGAGAGTGTGTGTGCGTTTTGTCTGGCTGGCTGGGGTCTTATCGGCTAGAGTTGCTGGATGATCAATACTCAGTACAGACCCACAGCTGTGGCCCCGGCTCTTAACGCCACACCAGCAATTAGTGCCCATACTGACCGCTCACACACACACACAAACCCATCTGCCATTGTATTTCTTTACCGGCCTTTGCATGCACTCATCTGTCTTGGGAAAAGCTGAAAAAGAAAAGCTTTTTTTTACCCGCCTGTGTTTTCGATACAGCAGTATTACACCATAAATACAAACTGGTGGTAACCAGCACAAATCACAAATCAATGATTCACCTCCCTGCATATACTGCCATTTTTTTTTATTTACATCAATAATATTCTAATTTGCGTGTTTGGCAAAATAAAAAAATTTCCATGCACATTAAATTATTTACATTTTTGTGAAACCTATCCCATGAAACATGAATCTGAATTTAAACATATGAGGCTGATGCTGTTGGAAAAGTTACAAATGCTAACCCCACCCCTAACCCTAACCTTAACTTTCGTAACTTTTCGATATGGCTGACATTTAAGTTATATTGAGCGTCTCACAAGATGAAGTGATGAAGTAACAAAAAAGGATGACCGAGAGAGAGAGAGAGAGAGAGACCTGAGAAGAAAAACCGCATCACAGCTGTGACAGTGTTACACAGCCCAAGCTCTCCTCGCATATCTATTTGTTTTTATATCTTTTCTAACGTGAAAGGAGAGGAATTATAGTGAGAGACGGCAATGGAATAAGAGAATCGGACATTCTTCTTTGAATGAAAACGAGCCACTAATGGTATTGGTTAAGATAAGAGGACCTTGCTATAGAGCTGGAGTGGGTGAAAGTTACTCCTTTTTTCCCTCTCAATTACCTCGACCCTGTGAAGCCAAAGTCCTTTCAAACGACAAGATCCTCTACCGCCTCTCTCTCTCTTTCTCTCCCTGTCTCTCTCACTCTCTTTCTGTGCCACCTCAGCTCTGTCACTAATCACCTCATAATGATTCGGCCCCTCTGGTCAGGGAGAGAGATAGGGGCAGGAAAAGTTGTATTAATTACCCCGCGCTGGCCGGCCTGATCGTTTTTATCACTGATTTGTCCTCTCTGCAGTTGTGACCGGAGATAAAAGTAAAGCCAAGTTCCTCTGATAGTCTCGAGAAGAGCGAGGGAGGGAGGGAGGGAGCGAGCATTAGAGGGATGGAGGCATTGAGAAAGAGGCTGAGAGATGTGCCGAGGCCTCAGACGTGAAATTAAACATGTCTGCTCGGCTTTTCTCTCTCTCACTCTCTCTCTCTGACAAACTGAAATGGCATCTCGCGTAATTGATAACTGCCTTGTCCAATTATTTTGCACATAACAATACACAGTGGCCCCTCGCACGCGCTTTAGCCATGTTGTAATTAGCCATGCTAATATCCCTTTTATTGGCCTTAATATTGCCCGACGCCTCGCTGCCATCCAAGGGCCACTAGGGCCCCTTGTCCTGTCACGAACGCTGATTATTGAGAAGGATAGCTTTAATCAAACCTAATTGCGGTTAATTTCTTTTTTCCTCCTCTCCTTCGTTCTTTCCGTTGCCAGCGCCTAATGCTACCGACTCCTTGATATTCCATTAAATTACAGTTTAACGGCCTCCTTTGTTTCTGATGTTCACCGAGAACACGAAGTTCTGTATCCGTTTAGAAAGACGAGAGAGGGAGAGAGAAAGCAAGCAACGTGGGGTCATAATTGCTCGCCTGCTCACAAAGGAGCAATTTCCTCAATCCCCACGTAGAATTGAAATGGCTCCTAATTCAGCCGATATTATGGCGGAGTTGTGGACTGAGGCCCGAGATGATTTTCATTAGATAGCACAGCAGCTTTGCTTAATCAACTACTGAGAACGAAGCAGACAAACAGGCAACGGTTGTACAAAGCCCTAATGAGGGCCTATTGTGTGTGGCTGTGTGGGTATATTCAAATATATTGGTATAAATATTCATAGATGAGACTTTTGGTAACCACTAGGGCCGCACAATATGGACAAAAATAACATATTGTAATTACATAGTGTGATATGCCTTACAATGTATAAGACCAAACTGATGGAGCCAAGGTTAAAGTTCAATCAGAATGAATTTGATCTGATCAATTCCACGAATCATCAAAAGACTCAGAATGATCACAGAACACAATAAAAAAACATTGAGTGTTTATTTGTTTATTTCAGGCTTCTGCAATATCAGTATAATGCAATAATAACCAATAACAATGTATTGTGCCGCCCTATAAACACGATAAGACAGAAAAAAAAAATTTAAATGTCAGTTTTTAGGAATTTTTTTTGTTGACAGTGATTGTGTATGCGTATGTAGAAAGTGTTTATGGTTTGATGAACTGCCTTTATTTTTATGACAGTCATTCTTTTCCGTGTGAATGGCAGATTTTTCTCCTAATTATTCTCCTTTTCCACCGTTAAATCTGAGAACTTTGTGAAACTGTATGTGTGTGTGTGTGTGTGTTTGGCTGTTTGTTTTCTGTCTGGCAGAGGGAGTGAGTGAATGAGGGCTATGTTTCAGCCGAGATATGGCCTGATACCTGCTGCGGAAACATTACGACCCTATGGGGAAATAAGTACCGGGGTCTGAGAATTACAGCCCATAACACTCATCCTCAGAGCGACACGTCCGAGCACACTGGCCTGCACGCGCCGCCCTGCACACACCACACAATTAAAGCTGAAGTTGCCATCATAAGAGTGGAGATTTTTACAGCCTCCCAGACAGCACTATGACCACTTCCTCCCAAACTGCGGATGCCATTATGGCATTTATGTTTCATTGATGATGGCCGACAAAGATTTTCTGACATCAGCCAAGGCCGCCTTTTATATATTTTTTTTAGCTAGCTTTTCTGTCCTCTCTCCATCTTTATCTCCATTTGTCGATCTTGCACACTCTGTCAGGCTGGAGGGCTAAAATGTAAACAGATGAGGCCGGGAAGAGGAGAGGTGCTCAGGGTTACGGGGATCATTTCACATTGTGATTTATGGCCCCGGCCATGGAGAGCTCGCCCGGTGTGTGCCCCCCAACTCCCGTCTGTTTGCCGAACGCCGTGCTGTACATGTGTTAACTCCACGTGGCACGCAATCAGCAATGCATGACATCGGCCATGCATGACACCTCAGCCTGAGCGCTCCGGTTTCAGGCTAACCTGAGTCTGAGATGGGGGGGTGGAGGCAAATATTTGTGCACATGGACATCCATATGTAAGACTAGCCATACAGGCTGGATATTCCTATTGAAGGAAGCATTATTTGCATTTTCATGTATTTCATTCGGGACTGTATACAAGTGCTTGTGGCCAACGAGAGGGTCTTCTCTCTTCTTCTTCTTTTTTTGGACGCCTCTTAAACAGACTTGAGAAAAAAACATCAGTAGAGTGAGAAGTTGAGAGGACCCACTTGTTCCACACTTACCTGTTCAAACAGACGTAACCGGCTTATGTGCAGGTGTGTGAGTGTGTGCGTGTGTGTGTGTGTGAGTGTGTGTTAGCGCCCGAGGGGACCCATCCTGACTCTCACACACGCATGACATTTGCGGAGCAGATTAGGTGGGTTGTAATTTGCGCTGTAATTGCCGGGCGCTGCTGGCCTGGTGCTGGGCTTCTCTCTAATTGTCAGAGCGAGCTGGAAGTTTTTCGTGGGCCGCTCTCACCTTGTTAAGTGCTAGAGCGTCTCCTGATGATGAGAGGGGCTCAGGTGCACTCGTTTGCCTCCCTTTAATTACAGAATGGAGAGAGGGGGTGAAGGGGGGGGCAGGATATCTGCCTACCTCGTGCAATTGTGGACAGATGGGTTCTAATGGGAATTGTGGGATTTGTATGCATCAGACGGACAGACAGACAGTGTGGAGAGACATCCGCTGGGAAGGTTCTGAACAAAACACTTGCGATCATTACTGTTGAGCTTGGTGTGTGTGTGTGTGTGTGTGTGTGTGTGTAAATTTAGCTGTCAGTTTTGAGGCTCAGTGTTTGTGCTGTTTACAATTTACAACTCGCGCTGGTAGGTTTACAACTTGTGGAGTTTTGCCTTTGCTGGGAAGTGTTGTGTGGTCCATATCTATTTTCTGTGTTATTGATCCATCCCCTGTGAGTTCGGCTGAGTTTGTCAAGTGTGTTCGGAGCCGGATTGATTGTCTGATGCAGACTTTTTCTTCTTCTCTGATTTCTTACAGATTCTTTTTGAAATTCTTCCTCAAGTGCAATCAGAACTGCCTGAAGAATGCAGGCAACCCGCGAGACATGCGCAGGTTCCAGGTAAATCTCCCTCTTTCTTTCTCACGCACACACACACACACACACACACACACACACACCCACACACATCCACAAAAGCCATTCTAAAATAAAAATAGGCTACTGCACTCTATATAGCAGGTATTGTAAAGCAGGTGGATGGGAGGGATGTGGAACCAGAGATGGCGTGGGAGAGTTCCTCTCTTGGGACGCAATGATTCAGCCCTTCTGCAAAGCGCTCACCTGCTGTAGAAACCTGCCTCATAATACACTCACACTTTACAAATTACTACCACACACATTTTAATGCTTTTACTTAAAATCTTATACTTATAGAAAATGTTTACAGCCTGGCACATGCAAGACATGTATACACGATATGGAAAATTAGTGATTGACATTAACTTCCAGGAAATAACACTGTATAGGTAGCAAGTAACATCTACAAACTCTTTCACTATTCAAGGGTACACAAAACAGGGTTCTCCAAATAGAGAGGATGCCTAGAATCACAGAGGTTGCATCATATTTTGCAGGTCTCTTAGCTTTTATTTTCTATCCAGCCCTGACAACTTAGTTTACACAACAAAAAAGTATGTTGTACCTCAAACTCCCAAAAACTAGGACAGCTGACAGCTGCAACCAATATGGTTAATGGTTGATATTTAAGCAGTTTGAAAGTAAAGCATGTGTCCAAATATATATATATATGTCAAATGAGCACCCGATCTCAATGATGCGGGTTTTTTTTCCCTGTCATAAACTTATATAAAAAACAATATGGGATTTGGGAACTTGGGATTTTCTGTACACCTATAATTAAACCAATCCATTTTTACAGTACAGTGATTGCACACCTGAGTTGTAAGATGTGCAACACGTGCACACACACATACACACGCTCAGAGTTGCATTCACAGGCCAATTACTATGTTATATGAATTTATATAAAACCACTATGGTGTCATACTTGCAAATTAGTAACAATTTACACAATTCAACCCATATGAAAAGTTACAATGGTTAAAATTAGTGTTAGTGGTCATACCTTTTTGTATGACTTCATTTGTATTAAATTGAACAAAATCCAACAAGATTGCCATCGCACATTCAAATTTGTCCATATGTTTAATGAGATCAGCTTGATAAACCTCAATTTATAGAAAAATGTACATAAGTACATCACAAAATAACTATTTCAAACAAATTTGAAACAATATAAAACAAATATCAGATGGTGTTATCTTTCCACGGGTAATATCAGTAATATGCATTGCTACATTGTGACCTTGTTTCACGTTAGCAGTGTGTCACTGGGCTCTAATGAGGAGATGTGTGAGTGTATATCCGCAGCCATGTTATAAAGATGTACAACAGGACACACAAGATGCCTCAAACAGGCAGCGATGGTGGAGTTTTCATTTTTCATGCACTGCAGGGCCAGTGGACGAGGGCCGCAGATGATATTGATCCATGTGTCCAGAGCACAAGGTCAGAGCCAGAGTGAGAGGAAGTGTCCTTTCTGACTCCACGGTGACTAAAAGAAACATCCGTCACTGCTGATGGCCCACCTGACTTTCTCTCTCCCCCCTCTCTGTCTTTCTAATCTCCTCTCCTCCCTGAAGGTTTATCTGGTCTTAACGGGGCGTCAGGGCCCTCGGTGCAGTTTTCTTTGGCTGGTGCTACCTCAGCAAAAGAGAGAGAGGAGAGAAGGGAGCCATGTTGATCGGCTTCTGACCTCGAAGAACATGCTAAAAGAAGCTCACCTGCTCTGTCCCACATTCTCACTCTCTCTAGTATCCCATTCTGAGAAGCACTCAGTTATTTGGGTCATTCCTTCTTTAGGAAGATGGTTCATTCCTTCTTTAGGAAGATGATGGAGCCAATTATAACCAGAACTTTCATCTCAGGCTTATATGAGCTGAGTTTTTTTTTTTTTCAAGTAACCTGAATCTGCCTTAGATGACACTTATTCAAATTCTCTGTTTATACACATGACAAATACAGACCCACAATCTTGTGCTGCCATTCACAAAATTCAGGCAAACCCTGGCTAGCAGGGCTTGGTCTTCCTCTTTATCCTGAGCAGAGATCAAGGCTTTAAAAGCTGAGCTGTCTTCGCAAGCATGGTGCCTGTCTCTTATCCTGACCACCCCATGTTAAACTAAATGCCATCTCCAGAATAAATTTCACACATGTTCCATCCAGAAAGATCCTGTGTCAGGGTCGTGCTTCTGGTGCTCCTCTCTTCCCCTCTCTTGCTCCTGTCTTCCCCAGCCCTCATTCGGGCAGCTGGGGGCCAGAGCACGGCCTATCCATCATCCTCCCAGAGATACAGAGACAGAGAGAAATAATAATAAAAAAACTGATGTTTATTCTAATGGTGATTCCCAGCCACTCTATCTCTCCCCCTCTTGCCTCCTTGTCCCCATTCAAATGCTAAACGTCCCTTCGCCAGATCAAGTGCTCCTGTAGAAGCCACGATTGTGGGGTAAACAGATAATAACAGAATAGCAACCTTGCTAATTCACTGAAGAGTTTCCTATTTCTTTTTTCAAGAGACCCCCCCCCAGTCCCATTTATCTCTGCACTGACTCACACCGACGCTAATGAGGGAAAATAACTAATCAATATATCAATAGATCAATGCAGATGGGTAGCATTAGCGCCGTGAGGGCCACAGGCAATGTTCGAGAGACTGTTAACGCCTGAAAGAGCAGATGAGAGCCTGTTTTCCTGCCTCTGTGTTCACGTAAGTGGCAGATTAATGCCTAATTGGGGCGGAGGGTTTGTCAAAGATCCCCGACACAACAATAAAAAAAACGCAGCCTCTGTTTGAGTGACAGATATTTGACAGGCCTTTTCAAAAGGGGTTATTTATATAAAGAACACTTGAACACACTTGCCCGTGTGCATCCTTTTATAGAAGGAAAAAATGCTCTTATCCATGCAGAGGTTAATTGTTGCTATCAAGTGAGAAATTGAATCGCCTTTATATAGCTTGACTGCATTAAAACTTGTTTTTGACATATGGACCTGCTGCAGTCGGGCTCCGGAAATAGAAAATGTTAAATATTGTTTAACTTAATTAAGTGCTTGTAGCTTGGGAGGAAGGCACTCCATTTTTGGAAAATAATGAAATATTAAATTGACAAATGCGTCCCATGGGTTGCGTAATGACACTGAGCGATGTTTATGAACTGCACTCGGTGTGAAACTCATATGTCGCATATTTAAAACCGCACACCTTTTCAGGCAAAACGGTAATCAATAATCATCATCATCTTCTAAAATCCTCTTCGTAAATCTGTTCCTTGGTCCCTCAAGCTTGTTAGCTGCTGAGTAGGGTGTTTATTTGAGAAACCTGTGAACCCAGCTGTTCTCTGATTAGTAGAGTGTAATTTATTGTCTTAACAAGGTAAACTCTATACAAATAAAATAAATAAACTCTGCTGCCTTAAACTAAGGAGGGTCCCCAGTCACCACCATTTTGAGGGTCCCCTCATCACACCCATGTTGACTCCCACCACTCTGTAGGAAAATAAACAACAGCTAGTGCCAGTCATCTGAATTACGCCTGCAGTTATTGGTTATTGTGTGGAAGATGTGGAGTACTCACATGCTTTTCAGAATCCAAAATAAAGCTTGCATGGCACGGTGGTGAAACAGGGAAAAGTCAAACAAACACAGCCATGAAGACTAGACTGTGCACCTGCGTTTGAGTATGTGTTTGTCTAAAACCAACCCCTGGTGATCAGATGCATAACATCGTCTGGGCCCATATGCTAACCACACACAATCGGCGTGCCTGCTCTAATGTTGAGTCTGCAACTATAAGGCGAACACACAAACAACACCAAAGAAAGGCAGAACATATCAGAGAAAACCTGCTGTTCTCTCCAGCATTGATTTACTTACTTTAAGAATGGCCTCTTAATACACACCAATACACACAAGTTAATAACGATCAGCCTCTCTTCTTTCTCCCCAGGTCGTTATATCGACGACAGTTAACGTGGACGGTCACGTGTTGGCCGTTTCGGACAACATGTTCGTCCACAACAACTCCAAACATGGGCGCCGGGCTCGGCGCCTTGACCCCTCTGAAGGTACGGCCCCTCCTTATCTGGAGAATGGTAGGCACATTTTACATGAAGTTATTATTTGCCGCACTTATCCCTCTTTTTTCCCCCTCTTTCTCTTCTCTTCTTCTCTTCTTCCTCCCGTTTGGCCGCTATTCCAACCTCCCTTTTCTGTTACAGCTTCTTGTGTAGTGTAGTGTAGAGGTGAATGAAGACAAGTTTAGCTTTTAGTGAGCTTTCTTTTCTTCTTTCATGCCATTACACTTGTAGATCACATGGGTTAGTCTTCATTCTCCTATGTTGCTACCTGCTTCCTCCATCTTTATTATTATTATTATTATTATTATTATTAATAAATATATAATATTCTCACTTTTCATGAATGATGTTGGGCCACGTTCCAGTCAAAGGTGACAAAAGAAACATTTATACTTGAATCATGCTTTTTTCCATTTTTGACACATTACCAAGAATAAGACAAACGCAAATTCTCCAAAGTCTCCAGAGCGTAAATTAAATCTCATCCAGAGAACACTTTTTGCTATTTGGTGTTAGGTCAAGTTAGTTATTTCTGGGCCAAGAACCCATCCAAACAACGTAGCCTTGCCGGCCTCACAAGTTTAAAACCATAACCTTTGTATTTTCTTTGTTTTCATCAGCCACTAATTACCATATCAGCTCATATATACCATGTCATATCATATACATGAGCTGATATGCTAATTAGTGGCTATATAGTAACCCCC
>JAOUQW010000049.1:5589024-5643467 GCA_028565825.1 Olivaichthys viedmensis | reverse complement strand
CCATATCAGCTCATATATACCATGTCATATCATATACATGAGCTGATATGCTAATTAGTGGCTATATAGTAACCCCCCTCGCTCTTGCAAGGCAAAGCCCGCTAAATTATTTGTTTTTCGGACTTTTATTTGTTCGTTTATTAATGACAGGGACAGAATGAAAATAGCTTAATTACGCGTGGGTGCCCTGAGCGTTGGAGCCGTTTGGCCCCCATGACGTGTTGTTTGTCTCTCTTCTGTGCCCGTTTGATGGTAGGTGTGTTTTGCTTAGCAACCGCCTTTAATTAGGAGAGCAATTAAGAAGGTTGAAGCCTCTCCCCTTGTCTCGTTAGATCCCTGGGGGGAGAGAGAAAGAAAAAGAGAGAGAGATAGAGAGAGGCTCAGCTTGTATGCTGTCTTCAAAGCCCCATTTATAGAGCTCTCTTTACTCCATTTCACTGCCTCTATTCACCTAATATATGTTTAGTTCATGACAAACTTTATGCAATGATTGCTTTTTAGTAAATGGAAGAAGTAATATAACCTTATTTGAAATAAAAGTGCTAAACTACTAAAGTTTAATTTCCTGTGATTTAGGTCAGTCCAGCTGACTCAATTTCCTCCTTTTTTTCTTTTGCAACCCCGTCTGCTCCACCATGAGCCGTGATGTTTTGACAAGTCTTTAAAAAAAGTCCCGACGGTTTTAAAAGCCCTCCTCCTCTTTAAACGGCCACACACACACACACATACACACACGCACACACACACACACACACACCCTGTTTCTTTCGCACCACTTAGCTACCTGGGATTTCAGCCGGCCCAGACGTCAAATTTGGGCCGAGCTGATATTGCCACTAGCCTTCTAATAAGGGGCTTTAAGAGCGAACTGGGACCAGTTAGCGCAAAGGGAAGGAAGAGATCCAACTCTGGACTTATGACTGTCATTCGCCCTCAGTTTCAGCCTCCCCGCCCTAATCACCCCTCCTAATTTTTCAGAATTATTAGGTGGACTTCAACTTTTTCAAGATAAATAAAAACATCATGAGAGAAGGATGCAGTGAAACACCTGTGCATTAGAATGGCTGGTTGGCACGAATTATGCCAAAGCCGTAGGTCATAAGGCAGAAAAGGTGATAACAACCAGATCTGCTCCTTTCTGGCATGTGTGCATAAGTGTGTAAGAGTGAGAGGGAGACATACAGGCACATGTGTACAGGATGTGTACAGCCATGAGCCATAATCCCATCCATATCCACACTCGAGTTGAAAGCTATAACAGAGAGATGGGGTATTTGAGATTAGAAACACATTCTTGGAAGTGATAAGTGCTCCGAGCGGGAAAAAGAGAGCGAGGGTGAGAGAGAGATAGAGAGACAGACAGAGCGAGAGAGGTGCTGCTGTATATCAGAGACGGTCTCGTCTTCCCCTAACGCTCTTATCTAATCATCTAATAAGGGCTAATGTTCCCGGACAGTGAATTTACTCTGGCTTCTGATCTTCAAGTAAAAGTAATTCCCCTTGCTGCTGCCCCCAGTGGACTGCGGTGCTCTTCTCCCTCCCCCTGCACGCTAACGCGCTAACACTCTGAACGCAGCTGCTCCGCGCAACCTGGGCCACGAGGAACGCAAGTGCACCTCACGTCTTCGTATGTGGAGGACTTTTTCATATTAGACTGCGTCACCCACACAGCACCATATGCACATGATCATAAACAACAAACGAAGCCATTTGCAACACACATACAGATACAACTCCATATGCACATAATCAGGCAGGAAAATACTACACCTGCTGCATGCAGAAACACACAAACACACACACACACACCAACCACACACACACACGACCCAGAGTTAATAAAGAAGCCCTTAATAAAAGCACATATTCACAGATTTACTATTTGCAGGTTTGCAAAGCTAATAAAAGCTGAGCGAAGGAGTCAGAGACAGACAGGAGACAATATGAAAGTGAAACAGCTTCCTTTTTCCCTCTCTTTCTCTCTCTCGCTCTGCGTGTGTCGAAGGCCTGCAGTTCCAGCCCGATTTGCATACCAAGTGGCGGTAATGTTGTTAGGTTTATGCAATAAAGACAAGCGGATCGCGTCTGCAGGGCTGTAGCCTGTTAAAGGGGGCCAGATGGGCAACACACACACACACACACACACAGACATGCGCACGCGCACACACACACACGAGGTACGAGCTCTAATCCCATCAGCGCCTGGATCAGCCTGCCATCTGGCCATCCCCAGCACTATTGCGGCACGTTTGGACGTCGGCTCAACAAAGGGAGGCAGCATCAGGCAAGAGCGGACCTGTTTGAGTGTATTGGGGGAGAAGGAAGAAGGTGACAAACACGGCGGCGGCAGGGCCCATGTTGCCATGGAAGAGGGTGTGCCTCTGATTAGAGCTTCACACCAGGAAAACAATACACGCAGGAAGACGGCAGGAGGCCAGGACACACACATGCACACACACACTTGCAGTTGAAGTACCTTCACTTCAGACACAGTCGCTGCCTTCCTTTGGATGTCCAGGAGAGATTTTCTACAAGTGTGATATGGTTGAGTGTAAACAGTGGCATGCCCAGGTTTTTTAGACGTGGGGTGGCAAAAGGGGAGCAAAAGCACACCAAGGGGTGGCATCACCTAATTATGTATAGGACAAGGTTGCATCTGAAAAGAATGGTCACATAACAATATTACTGTATTGGCTTCATAGTTGCTTAATAGTTTCTAATATTCAAAGGATTTGGTAAAAATACCTAAAATGCTACAAATATGACTTAAAACAACATGAGCCAGATATGATTAATTAAGACTACATGAATTACATAGGAGTAATAGACCTCAGAGATCTGATTGCAGGTCAAAGTTCATGTGGCAAGGCTTATTTCAAGGGTGACAGCTGCAACAGTGTGCCACACATGTGGACACGCCCATGCTTAGAAATACTGTATTCCTCAAACACCCACACAAAGATATGCACTTCCCTTAAAACCACATGCTTAAGGAAATATCCTGCTGTATTCATTTAAAAACACAGAAACTAGAATATGGCACTGTTCCAAATCCTGATAAAGTGCTCCCCTGTTCACACAACACGTTACATTCCCTGCTAAAAAGTGCTCTCTTGGCTAAATCGGTTTGTTTCTCTCATCCTCTTGCTGGTGATGTGTTGAACTTGATGTGTTGAACTTGACGGCTGCCACTGCCGCGTCTGCTCTGTCCACTTTCCATCATCTGCTTGCACACAATGTGCACGTATAGCGTTAGATCGCTGTGTAATTCGCTTTGCCACGCCTCCCATTGAACACATGTTCCCCCACTACATTGCATTGAAAGTGTATGCAAATGTAGCACAGCAGAAGGGAAAGGAGGCCTGGCGACTTGCAGCCTCTCTCTCTGTGATGGGGGGAGTCATTGCAAATTCCAAGGCAATGTGCGATGGTCTCTGACCGCAGCTGCTCGCCATCCCCTCCTGTGGGTCTGCTTTTATATCACACACACACACATATACAGACACACACACACACATATATATATGCATGCACAAACAGATGCAGGCCCCTCCTCTGTCCCTCCCTTCTGCTCACCTACACAAAGTAAATTTGTTTACTGTAATTTTTGGTGAATGATTCGGTATAATTGGAAGTGTTGATGAAGGTCAGTCCCTTTGAGGAGCCGTGTCTGTCTTCGGAGACTTGATCTGCTTTCAAGCACTCTGCCTGCAATTAAGAAAAGCAAATGTCACTCGCAAGCCTCAGAAATGAAAATTTGTATGAACTTATTAGCATGAAGTCAACAGCTTTAGTTAAGGGCAAGCTCCCTCTGTGTGTGTGTGTGTGTGTGTGTGTGTGTGTGTGTGTGTGTGTGAGAGAGAGAGAGAGAGAGAGAGAGAAAGAGAGAGAGAGAGAGAGAGCATGGAGCCTCTGCTGCTCTGGGAGATGTGAGAGGAATGAGCAAATACAACCTCCACTAGTCCAACATTAAGGCAAACAAAGAGAGGTGCCTTGTCTGGCCTGTTCAACACAACAATACCTAATGGTGATTAACTAGGCCTGGCTGTACAGCCCGCAGACACACAGACACACACACACACGCACACACACAGAGAGGGACTTGAACCTGGCCATACAAACCACTAAAACACAGATAGTCTTTATATAATAATAATAATAATAAAAGTTTTTTTACATTTTCTATTTTATACAGTTGAATGCAAAAGTTTGCATACCCTTACAGACAAAATGAAGAAATAAATTTAGTTTCTACAACAGGACATTTAGTACGTTAGGTTTTATATGTTCCTTCATTATTAAAAGTAACAAAAATGGTCAAATATTATATGTTATATAAGTTATTATACTGGAATTAGAACATCTAAATGATTTCAGTTCAGAAGTTTGCATCTTGCCTTTCAAATGTTCTTTAAATAAATATTCTTTAATAACTTGTAAGCCCACCCTTTGTCTTTATAATGGCCTCCAACCTCCTTGCATATCCTCTAAACAGCAGAATACACTCACATTTCACAATAAAGAATTCTCTGAATTTCAATGCATTTACCAATATGCAAGGTGTTACAAATACCAATACATCATATTTTTTTATCTCTAATTATTAACTTCCTAGATGGTCTAATAATGAGATAATAGCAAGCAGTCAGAGAGAATAGGACATGCTGGATGATGTCACCGTGGAGATCCCATGATGATTTGCCGCTGAAAGGCTTTTTACAGGAAGGCCGAGTGTCTCCTGTGCATTATTAACCAGGCCGCTGAGAACAGAGAGCATGAGAACATGAGGCCATTGTGTCCCTCTCGCACCTCTACACTAACGAAGGGGGATGAGAAAAAAAAGCAGAGACAACTGAGGAAGAGGTCAGGATACAGTACTTATAGGATACTGCGGTCTGTATTTAAGACATGCTGTGAACAGGACCAAGCTGCATCTGTCTATCACTTGATGGGGAATAAGAGTTTAAAATATGTACTTTAGCAGAAGTACATACTTCCACAGAGCCCTGAACACACAACCTTGTACCATGAGGAAGAGCATGAAATGACAATTCAATAATGCATGCAAATGAGCTATAGCCCCTAATGATAAATGCAGGGTCAGAGAAGTAACATAGATAATATCATTGCAAAATAGTTGGAGACTATTGCAGATCTTTCATAAATGAGACAGGAGGTTGGAAGATCTGAACCGAAGTCAAACTTTTGTGGCATTTGTGTGTGAGAAAGAGAGCAAACCAGTGCATCTTAAATTTGTCAGATCAGGACGGATGATTAATTGTACCACATGTACACTGGATTTAATCATTAGTAACAGCCACACTCTCTCTTCTCTCCCTCTGTGCATGTCTCCTAATAGAGGCTTTAAAGAACAAGAGCAGTCTGATGTATGGCCGTGCCCTTTTGTTGCCGCGTGGCCCAAATCATTCATGTTTTGCCTGTTTTTGAGTTTAATTGCCCTTCGCTGAGGGAGCCAGTCTGTGTGTTCTGTATTTTGGTCTGTGTTTGTGTGTGATAAAGCACGATCCTGAGCGGTGTGTTTTTTGTCCTGTCATAAGCAGCTACCCCGTGCATTAAGGCCATTAGCCCCAGTGAAGGCTGGACCACTGGCGGAGCCACGGTCATCCTCATCGGCGACAACTTCTTCGATGGCCTACAGGTCGTGTTCGGCACCATGCTCGTATGGAGCGAGGTGAGGTGTTTTGTGATGTTATCGAAATTAAAAGAGCATGGATATGAGGGAAAAGCTCAAAAGCAGTCACATGGAAACAACAAACCCTGCCATTTAGTGCATAGGGCTTTTCATAATATTTACGGATTTGGAGACAAAAATCCCACATTTGAGTGTTTACAATACAACGTTCTACTTTAAAAGTCTATCGAAACATGTTTATTAAACTTTTGGACCGAATAACTCTTGTTGAAACTGGTGGATTTTTATGTGATCCCAGTCGCCTAAGAAATCAAAAATTGAGCAAAAATCAATGACAAAGAAAACATTTCTGTGGGTAAATAAAAAAAACATAAAAATTTCTGATAAAAATATTATATTGCTTCTTTGTGATTGTCTTTTCTTAAGAAAGCGATGTATCTTTCATCATACGTTTATGTGATATAAACCTATAGTGGTACGGCATTAGTACTAATGCTAATGTTCATTTTGTCTGTGGCAGTATATTATTAAAGGCTCATTAATATTTGAATACATTCAAATACTAAATTAACGAACTTCTGAAGTAATTTAACAGCCCTATAGTTTTCTTAGTCTAATCGGAATGTGTGAAAAATTCTAACGTATAATGTCTAATATGATTTTAGAATTGTGTTGTGGTTAATGTGTGTGTATAACTTACATGAACTGCCCTTTGGACTTGTGTCTTTATAATAGTAACATGACACCTCTATGAGCTTCTGATCTGAAGTGGACAGGCTCCTAATTTGCACTTACTGTTCTGATTTATGTTTCTAAACAACAATAACACATCGCTGTAGGTTAGACATTAATCACCTTAGTCACTACAAGCTTTGGGATACAGGATAGTGCTTCTTTAAATTAATGTTGATGAAGTTGTCTCCGCACACGTTCCTTAGCGAGGCCCCTCTGAAAGCCAATCAGTGCGTTTGTTTATTATTATTATTATATTTTTTATATTATTATTTTTTCCAATTTAATCACAGGAAGAGATAAGGAATCAGATCAACCAAGCATGCTAAGCAGCCTTGTATCCACTGGGGCTTTAACTGCATTCTGCACTGAGCGGCGAGCTCCTGCAAAATAACCAAGCAATTAGGGGTAAAATGTCAGCGAGAGGGAAAAGAAAAACATCAACATAAAGATAAAGAACAGGCAGAGAGGCATGCGGTGGTGATTTTGACCAGCTTCAAACCCCATGGCTTTTTCTGAACCTGGCCAAACCCCGGCTCCATTTGCTGGGTTTGTGGATAGAGTGGGAAGAGGATAGCTGACAGGCTAATTTAGCATCTGAGTAGTAATTGGGTTTAGTAGCTAACGGGGTTAGCATGTGATGGCAGACTGTGTGTGATGGAAGGTTGGCACGGTGCTAACAGTTTGTGCCCACTGTTCCCTGGCAGTTGATAACACCCCACGCCATTCGAGTGCAGACTCCCCCCAGACACATCCCTGGGGTCGTGGAGGTCACCCTCTCCTACAAGTCCAAACAGTTCTGCAAAGGAGCACCAGGACGATTCGTCTATACCGGTAAGTGTCAAAGAAGGAACTCCTGTTTCTTTCTAATCTTTCTTTTTCTGGATTATTTTAAATATGCCATTTTTTTATTTTCTTTACATTTTCAGGTTTCTCTCCTTGTTGATTTTCAAAGTCTCTCGTTCTAATTTCCTTTCTCCTGAATTCAGAGCAGGGAAATATTGTAGGATGACTTCTCTCTTTCTCTTTCTTTCACTCAATCTTTTTCACTCTGCTCGCCCTTTTGACCTTTCTTACTTGTTCTCTCTATCTCTCCTCCTTTTGCCTTTCAATCCTACTCTCTTGTTATTCTATCTGCCTCCTGACTTGTCTATTACTCGTCCTTTTCTAATGGTCTCTGCTGGCTCTTGCCCACCCAGCTGCAATGTTGAGAGCAGGAAAATCGTGTGAAAATGAGCTGGCCTTCCTCACTCTATATCCCTCTCCCTCTTTCTTTCTCTCTCTCTCCCTCTCTCTCTCCTTCCGTCTGTAACCTTATCCTCTCTCCATCGGAGTGGCGAAGGGGGCAGCTGCCAGCTCCTGTTAATCTCAAACCATTACAACACGTCCCCGACCCTTCCTTTTCTCTCCTCTCTCCTTTCCACTGAGCGTAAATACACCCACCTCTAATGCACATGTTACCATCACTATGTGTGTGTGTGCTTGTTTGTCTCATATATGGAGCGAGCAAGGTCAGGGTCTATGGAGGATTTTAGGTGATTGTGTTTGTACTCCTGAATCAGTCTGTGCGTGAGTGTGCGTGAGTGGGTGTAAGGTCTACCTAATCTCTCCTTAGTGCGGCTGATAGTGGAGGTCATGTGGTCACTCCTTGCTTGACCTGGAAGCTCAGTATCAGATCTCAGACGAAGCAGGACAATGAGATAATCATCGGGAATTAGAGAGCAAGAGAGTGTGTGTGTAAGAGAGAGAGAGAGAGAGGGAGAGAGGTGGGGGTTGGGGTGTTGGTTGGTGGGACCCCGGGCCCGTTGGGGGCAGCTGTTCCCCTTTCCTGCCCCAGTCTAGGCCGTTTAACCCCCCTGAGTAGGGCCAGACCACAGGCCAACAAGCCTTTGAGATAATGAAACCCTAGATGGGGGAGCTGCCTAATACCAGGCCTGTTATATGAGCTCTGACACTAATGTCTGCTCTACAGACCTGACAAACTTCCCGAGCCTTTCACTCAGGCCCATGTGCTAATACTTAGGGCTTGAGATGCGTGGTGACAGGAGTCAAAGTCAAATTCAGATGTTTCTCCTGATTATGTCAGTTTCTAACCCACATATATTTCTAACTCAATATAATATATCAATAAAAATATATACATAAGATGGAGATCAAGGTTACAACCATATTATAACTATATAATAAGCATAAAATAATCATATGTGTTGCTTATACTAAATACATAAGTGGATACTATTGATTTAATTTCTTTTGTGTTTGGTATTTTCTAGTCTTCATCATTGAAAGACCCCCTCTCTTGTCTTGTTTTTATTTTTCTGTTTATTATTTATGTACGCATCATCAGTGGGAATATACAATTACAGGGAGACATTTTGAAGGCTTGGTTAATTACACAGACTGCACACCCCAACCATCTCATTGTTATTGAACTTCATTTCCCAGGGTGCCTTACCCCAATCTGTGAGGTCTTAAAAAGAAGATTGAAGAGATTGTCAAGATAAAGACATATAATAAAGCAAGACTATTATTATGTCACATATTACAGTATTAACTTTTGCAAGTTAGTCACCAGTTCAAAATCAGTAAAATTTCAGTGTCCAAGTTGCATTTTCAAATGAATTATTATCAGAGCATTACCAACAATAGTGTTCATAATTATAGTAATTATGGTTATTTTCTTTGACCAAGGCTCAGAGGTGCAGTTTGCTTTCATCTGTTTGTTTAATTCATCATTCACAACTCTCTCTCTCATTCTCTCTCCCTCTGTATGCATTTGTTTCTTCTTAAACTCTTCTAAGTGCTATTGATCAGAACAATTTGTCTGTGCTTGTAATTAGTTCATAAACAGCCGCTTTGAACTGAGAATGCTAGGTGGTCCTGGTAGGAGCTTTGCAAAAGTGTTCTGCGTGTGTGTATGTGTTTATGTGTGTTTACATGCAGAGTGTGTGTTTGCATGCCACTTCCACTAAGTGGAATAATGGCTGGCCATTCGACAAAGGGAATTAGAGAAAATGACCATAAACAGTGCTTAAGTGCTTTATGGCCACATGCAATAGATGGTGACCGCCATCCACTATTTAAGGAGTCACACCTTTTTTCCACAAATATAGCTTGCACAGTACACACACTTCCTGAGAGTGTGGAGCCTCCATCATTTTAATGATGGTCTGAAGTGTTAGTAGTAGTAGTGAGGCACTGATACCATTTTTCCATTTTCGATACAATACTGATATTAAAATTCCCAATACAGATGATACAGAGAGTATCCTACTAAAACTGTTGTTTGAGCCAGAGCCATTGGAGCAATACAGTAACATTTATTCAGAAAGGTTACACTTTCCCAAAGGTTTTGTAGTATCCATGCACAATAGCACAGAAATTAAGGTACTTCTGTATTTACTTGTCCATGTTGGTAACACATCCTCACATATTTAATACGCTGAGAAAGTAGTTCCATCTCTTAAAGGAGCAATTATACAAATTTAAAGTTTAATTTACAAATACTACTGACAAATTATTTAAAGTTTTCTACAAAAAGACATTTCACATAACTGTTTATTGATGCCCCAACAGCTGCCCCTAGACTTCCATTATATGTAAATTTAGAGTAAACACGTTTTCCGTTCTTTCTCAGTACAGATAAATATGACAATCGGTTGGATTTAGAAAATATGTCAAATCCGATACTCAGTGATATTTGCATCCCTGGTTAGTAGTGTTAGTCTCGATTCACAAAGGTCCTTCACACTCACTCAGGCTCAAGCTGGGTCACCAGAAACGACGCATTACTTTAAGAGTCGATAATTCTTTTCCATCATGGCAGCACAAGCCACCTGTCTCAGAGGTCAACCTTCCTTAAGCAAATTACTCCACACTGGCTTTAGAAGGTGGGCCGTGTCCTCCCACATTCACTCTCTCTCTTCCTCTCTTTTTCTCTCTGACACGTCTGCCAGAGCGTTGGGGTCAACAGTGAAACGATATCCACTGCATGCTCAAAGCGTGGCAGACCAGGCAAAGCACAATAAAACTGGGATATGACATCGGAGCAGACCGTAAGGTCACACAAACATAGAGAGAGTGTGTAAGTGCTTTATGAGCTGCGAGTCCCTCGCCTACAACACAGTGTCATTTAATACCCATCATCTGTGGATGCAGAGCCAGTATGTGTACATGCAAGAGTTTGTGTTTGTTTTGGAGTGTGTCAGAGAGAGAGTGTGTGTGTGTGCAAGTAAGGTTATTTACAGCTCCAGGCTCTTACCGACTGCAGAGTTTTATTGGCTTCACTGCCTCTTGCTCCTCTTCAGCTCATGCCTTTGTATTCTTTGAAGATCTCCATGTACTTGTGTGATTTTCTTTCTTGCTTTCACCTTGTTTGTTTGTATGCCGTGTCTTTTGTTAGCACAAGGCCACTTGTGTGGCATTTGAGACCTGTATCAGTTATCCATTGATCAGGTCTAGTGTTGAACAGCCTGTCAGGAGGGTCTATAAAAAAAAAAATCAAAGCAGTACAGACGTGTTTGTCCTCCTGCCAATAGCAGTCATTCGAAGAAGCCTCACAAGCTGATCACGCAATTTTAAAAGCCTCGTCCAGATGTTCTTTTTAAGCTCCTCTATTGGATTTGACAGACGCATGTTTACTGTTGTTTTTTCTTTTGGAATTTTTTTTTTTTTTTTTTTACCTTTCTTAACCATGACAAGGGATTTAGAGGGTAAACAATGTTAATTTAAATATTGAGTAGCCTCTGTGTGTGTATGGGAATACACTTGACATTCCTTGCTTTTTAATGCTAAAATACACACATGTTGTTGCCTCATACTCATCACAGAGAAAAAAAGAAATAGACAAATAATTTGGTTGGTAGGTGAGATGGAAGAAGGGCTCATGAGCGCCCTCGCGAATCATTTAGAAGAATGACAGCAATCATAAATATAGCTCAGCATTGAACTCTAATTGCATCAAAGCTATTGCTTTCTATTTAGGCATGGCATGGTCACTGCGAGAGCCTGGCCTCAATGCTCTACTGGAGCTGAGAGAAAGCAAGGGAGAGAGAGAGAGTGAGATGTACCACTGGAGCTCTCACCCCTTTGGACTATTTGTCCTAATCAGTGACACCCATTTACCAGAATTGCTTAAAATGAACTATACCTCATACAGAAATCGTACATTTACCGGCCACCATTTATCACACGGAAATTGAGGGCCGGTAAACTTTTCCTTTCCTCCGATGGGATTGTAGACATGCATCAAAATGTTAAAAAAATGATTGGCGAGGGAGAGCTGTCACCCATTTATCAGGGCCGAGGCACATTATTTGCTAATTTCCCAACCTGCTGCGTGACAGGGTGCTTCATCTTTGGACCCGCAGTGACCGCCACGGCCCCTTTCAGTTATTAGTTCAAGTCAAGCGTTTTTTCTTTTTTCTTGCTTGTTCCTTCCCTCCCCGACCCCCGCTTCCCCCCCTTCATTTTTTTGGCTGCCTCTAACAAGAACCATTTGTCTATCATACACCTTTTTGCGATTCCACTCCAGAAGACTTTGACCAAAGGCCGCTCTCCGGATCTCAGAGGGTCTGGCTCTCCTGGCCTGCTCATTGGCCAGTGGCCCTGATAAATCACAAAGTTTCCTCGTCAAGGTGAAGGTATCGACTCGGCTGCGCCAAAACTGACAAAACGTACTGAGGAGGAGACAGTCATTCATCATCCGCCAAAGAGGACAAAAGGGTCGTCTCACCACTTCACTCTGCAGGACTGCCACACACTCCAAGTGTTAAAGATGCCCGACCGGGGCCTGGCACCTGCAAACATACAGAACCACACACATACTGGCACCGAACCCAGCCACTTTATTAGACTAATTGCTGACATTTAAAAGCTATTAACCCCAGACGTGAACATTTAGAACACTGTGGAGTGGCGCTGTCTAACTCCTGCTTTGCTGGAGAGCCTCCCAACTTCAAGTTATTCTTGGACGGGATCTGATAGAGGAATGGCATCGCTGCTCAGGCAGGAATGATACACACGATGGGAGGTGAAGGCAGAGAGACGAGAGGCTGGCAGTAAACAAACTCTTTAAACAGTGCCACATGAAACGTTGTATCACTGAAAGATCAGCGGGTGATTTAGAGGAGGCTATCAGTGCATCATCCTCACTCCACCCACTGCTACTGGCTTCGCACTGGATCAGATAGAACTGCTCTCTCTATCTTTTTCTCTCTCTCTCTCATACACACACACCCAGAGATACGTACAGTAGTAATCAGAAGATGGGCGATTATGTAATTAGAGCCACCTCAACACACCCGTCTTTTCTCTCAAAAAGAAGCCAGCAAGCCGTCACCTCTACATAGACTTCATTCTAGGGGTCCACAAGCCAAAAGGTGAAGATGGGATTCCTTTCGTATTTTTTTTCCACTCTTTTTGCAATCTTATCAGCCTCCAAAATCTTGCATCGTAAGCCATATAATTATTTATATTTGCTACTACACAGTTCCTACTGCAAGCGGGGACTTAGATATAATTGCTCTTACTGGTTGCTATTTTGGCCGTTGTGATTTTTTCCTCATTCTGGCTGCTTTAAATAGGTTTGTCCTTACTAAGTCACACACATTAGTTGTGCTTCAGTGGTCAAAGCGTTTTCTGATGGATGACTTGCACTTTTGTCCTCCGAACCTCTTCTCTCTTCTCCGCTCCTAACCTTTCCAGACCTGGGCTTCTCCAGCACGTTATGCTTTTCCATTGTAGCTTTATTTATAGATTAATGCCAAAAGCTAAAAGATGTATTGACAGGTGGAGGAAACTTAACTCATCTCGGATAAGGAGGAAAAAAATGCAGCAATAATTTAATGGACCTATTGATTTTTTTTTTGCCCAGTCCATGTATTGATCTTCGTTTCACAGTATTAATTTGGGCCTGAGATAATCTAAGTCTGGTTTTATTTAGCATAGTTTGGCTGTTAAGACATGGGGCATGTTTCTGTTGGTGGTAGCCATCACACACCCTTCCAAAGTCAATGGTTATGAGCGTCTGCTAAGAATGGAGGTGGAGGAAGAGGATGGAGTGGACAGGGGAAGGGGGTCAAAAGGGGGGCTTTTCATTTTTAACCCGCCTTGTTACAGAGATAGACTCAAAATGTAATTTGTGTCAGTGGAATAAAATATGAAAGAGCGCAATAGTCTGGAGAAGAGTGGCTTTCAGTCTCTGTCCGAGTGCTAGGAAGAGTCTTCTCCAGCCTTCCATCCAGTCCCACTCCAATCATCATGCCTGTATCGGTTCAAAGTTCATGAAATTTCTATGAGCATTGATCTGTCATCATTGATTTTTTTTTCACCCACCCTCCTTTTTTCCCCCACCTCTGAAGATCTTTGAAATTTTAATTTCCGGAGCATCTGAATTTCTCAGAGATGGAATAGCTTCCTCAGAGACAGCTGGCAATAAAATGAAGTTAGCGCCACGTCGAAGAGAGCAAGCTGTGACTTCTGGGTTTTTCACATCTATGGTTTTTAAAGCCACGCCTTTAAATGCAACAAAACCTTAGCTCTTGGCTCTTTAGTTGGCCACATTTCTCAATTTCTTGCAGTTTTTCAGTAGGAGGCCACGAGAAGTGGTTTGGTTGGTAACTCTTTGTGTCAGGCAGAGTGTGATATAGTAGCAGTCTATCACTCTCATTCCTCATGCTTTTTCCACCTGGCCCACTTTATTCGGTTAACAATCAGCGGCCCATTTAATAAGCCGCTTCTGATATAATCAGTATTGGCGTCTTCCTGCTGAATTGGGGAGGCTAACGTGTAAAGCACTTGTCGGCAAATAACACTTTGTCACTGAAATCGCTAACCCCCTCTAGAGGCATGGCCTCGCATTTAAGCAATGTGATTGAGCTTGACTTCATTTTTACATTACGAGAACTGTTTTTTATTTTTTAGCTTTTCCTGTGTGCAGCATCCATGCAATAGATCTATACACAGCACAACCTACTCTTTCTATATCTCTCTGTCCCTGTCTTGTAGTCCATGTCTCTGTTTGGTTTTGACAGTAACAAATGCCTCATTGCTCAGCGTAGATTATATGTCTGGGCCTGCTCAATGAAATTATAATTACAGCGGTGGTCTGTTTTTGCGAAGAGGAAACTAACTACATTATTATAGACGTATGGTTAGGAGGGAAATACGCATTATTATGAGCTGTAAACCGAATTGGTTTAGCAAATGAATCCTGCGGCTTGCTTGGGACCAAATGAATCTTTTCCTGTTTTTGTTATGCCAGCGAGGAATTGGAGTAAATGAAAGCTGTGCTTTTTTATTTTATTTTATTTTTATCCTCCTTCTCTCTCACTTCACCTTCCTTCCAACACTGGGCTGGAACAATGGATGTTCGGCATTAAAAGACGCTTCCTGTCTGTGTTTTGTTGTTTTCTCAGCGTTCGCATGTGTCTTAAACAGAACTGGTCTCGAAGGAAGGGGGAAAGGGAGAAATAAAGACAGAAAGAGAGCAATAGAGGGAACAAGAGAGAGCGTACATTTGTCACAGGCACTACTGTCCGAGCTCTCGGTATTTCATGCCTGTTTTAAACGGCCATCCTTTGTTCCCTTGAGAAAGCTCCCTCTACTCTCACTATCACAGAGGCACAGCGCCATACTGAAACTCTTTCTGAACTGTAACCTCTCTCCTTCTGCTCTTTTCTCCCTCTTTTCCTTCTCCCTGATTTGGGTTACAAAGGGAAGAAAAAAATAGCATGTGTGTGGTGGGGGTAAGACTTTTTGATTGCGTAGGTGGAGCAGAGATAAGCTTGGAGCAGTTAAGTATAATTAGACAAAGTAATAGCAAGCAACAGCAATAAAGCCACTCATTATCTTGCGCAAAGATATAGCCTTATCATAATAGGCCATAATGGGGGCGTGGAATGCCAGTCGAGAGCCCACTGTTTTTACTCATGTTTGTTCAAAGGAGCATAATTACACCAGCGTCTACTTATGAACGCTGATTCTTTCATTCAGTTTTTACTTTTACTTTGGATCTCGAAAGATGTGAGACACTCAGTACAGTGGCCTGCTTTCGAAATAAATGTAACTATTACTGATTTGCAGAACTTGGTAATACTTGCTGCTAAAATCCACAGCAATCCGCAGCTTGCAAAAAGAGCTGACAACGCGGGGGAAAGGCATCACTTAATTATTTCCGGGTTCGCGCTCACCATGTCGTAGCACTTTGTTCCGTCATTGCGTCTGCTCTGTCACTGATCCCGAGCCCCATTAACACTGACATTTTAGATCATATCACCTTGCCAACTTGAGACATATTCTTCACAGAGCCGTAGCTGACACATGACTGACAGCAATTCTCTTTCAAATTCAAGCTGAAATATTTTTGTACAGCCATATTTCTTTTTGCACAGTTTGGTCTTAACTTTGCCACATCTCATAACTTCAAGACTCAGTGTGGTCATAATTCATCAGGATTTATGGCAAGCGTGTCACTTACCTTTCCCTTGCTGTTATTGTAGAACGGCTCTTTTATTCAGAAAGAGAGGCATGTCAGAGATATGTATCTTCTAAGCGTGTAGGGTGTCAGCTGTGAGGAATGACAATGTACAATCTTAGAGAACAAGGTCAAAGTACTCCATCTTCAAATATACAGAGACGCACTGCTCAGATGCACACATATGAACACACACATGCTCAGGCGTTGCCATGTATTCACACAGACAGAGTCTGTTTTATGTTGAGTCAACAGAATGTGCACAACGCTGATTCTTTTTTTATACATTTGGCAGACACTATTATCCAAAGCAACTTAAAATTAAGCGATGAGGGTCTTGCTCAAGAGTCCAAAAGTGGCTCTCTGGAATTTGGGATTTGAACCCGCACCGCAATCTTCTGATCACTAGCTCACAATCTTAACCACTGAGCTCCTGTTTCTTATAAATGAGGAGTGAAAATATAACATCTAAATACAATAAGGTGGCCTTAATAAAGTCAGAAAAGCATGCTAGCTCATTAGTAGACACAACTCCCTCTTTCTACAAGAGCTCTTTAAGTCGTTAGAGCGCTGCGAGCGACGTCGTCTCCGTTTGATTTAACATGCTTACTTCTGCTTGTTAGCTAAGCAGCAGTTTCCCGCTTCATTCCGGATGGGTAGAACAAACAAACACAAAACAAGATGACAAATGAAGACGTAAGCGAAACCCTCGCCCACTGACAGACACCAGGCTACCAATCAGACACATGCGCATATATGTACATACACACACTTAGTCACTCTCTCCCTTGCTCTCTCATTATCCGTGAGGTCAGTGAGCAGCATTGGGAAGAAGCAGATAGATCAATACAAATTATCCTTGAGCAAACCCTTGCTGACAGGCTGAATTGCAGCATATGTTTACCCAAAATCGGGCAATTTATCTTAATATCAGCAAAGTAATGCGGGACAGGTGAGAGGTCACCCACTCTCTCCACCTCATAATTACCCGCCTCCAAAACAGGAAAGTGCTATTGATTGGCCGAGCCCAGGGCAAGAGGGCTGGCACAGAGCCCATTGGGAAGGGTCAGGCTCCGGCCTGGTTCAGATAGACCAGCGGTGTTTAAGTGAATGGAGTGTGTTTGTGTAAGAGAGAGAGAGAGAGAGAGAGAGAGAGAGAGAGAGAGAGAGAATGAGAATGGTTGTAAGGATTTGTATTTCCTCTCCACATAGACAAAGTGAGTAAGGGGGTGGATTTGGAGTCATCTATAGAAGAGAAAGAGGGGAGAGACGGAGAAAGGGAGGGGGTAGGTGGAAATCTGTTTCGTTTAAGCTGTTATTACTCAATTTGTTCTGTATATTTCTGAGCTTTCCTCAGAAACGGAGAGAAATAAATAGATAGCGGGGAAGATGTGTGAACTAAAGGGGTCTCTGTGGGTGATTTAAAGGGCTGTGTGGAGGTCAACACCACTGACTAACCCTAACCCTAACCCTAACCCTGTTAACTGGAAGTGAAGTGTAATTATTACACTTCTGATAATTATTCTAATAATACTCACAAACACATATTTGGTGTTTGTATTTCCTGCAACATGGTGTACTCGCTCTGCATGTGTGTCTGTGTGTGTGTGTGTGCATGTGTGTGGCTGGTGTGCATGAGGCGAGGGATGTGTGTCAATGAAGGATCCTGTGACCTCCTCTGTGTCATTAGTATCAGATCAATAAGTGATGTGCATTTATCTCCATCAGAATGCATCTATTAAGCCACAGCCACTGTCACAATCTCACCCCTAAAAGTGTATGCGTAAGTGTGTGCAAAGCTACCATGTGCTTTATCTTTTACCACCTCTTACATGCACACACACACAATCGCAAATATACATCTTTATTAGGTACACATCAGGTTTACCTGATAAAATGGCCAGTGAGTGTAAATACAATGTAGGTGTACCTAATAAACTGGCAACTTAGTGAATACATACACCATTAATTGGGGTCTAGATTAATGATATGAGACTTTGAAGCACACCCATCACACAAACATTTACATCAGCACTGCAGTCTCTTACATCCACAAACTTGTTGAGAAAGGGAATAGAAGATAGAAAGAAACAAGAGAACAACTGGGGAGTTCAGGTATGCAGAAAGACAGAGAGAGAAAGACAGACCATGAGACACTGAGAGAGTTGCATCCTTGTGAGAATCATGTCATGTAAAATCAATATGGCCGATCAATGCTGTATTAACAAGGCAGCATCTTATTTCTCATTCCTATGTGACACTGGCTTCAGCCATGCATGATGGCACGTCAAATAGCATCCCGCCTGTCAGGCCGGCCATCACATGGTGACACACACACAGTGCTTGCATGCTCACAGACGTGGCCCTGGCAGATATCGATCATTAGCCCCCACACTTAGACGTAATTGTGCCACTTCATCATAAAGACGTCCAATTATTTTGAGGAAGTTCTTGTCCATTTTAGCTACTCACCGCCAGTCCAGTGTACACACTGGGAACTGAATAAAGTTACTCACTGAGAGAGATGAACAGGGCCCGGTTTCCCAAAAGCATCATTGCGTTAAGATGTTAACTACAATATGGTCCAAATGTCTTAGTCAAATAACAAGACCTGTTATTATTTCATCGATTATTGAAGGCTTATAAGATTTTACTCATTAGCTACTTAATGTTTAATAATGCAATATTTAACATCTAGATGAGTCAAGTTTAGCTCTTTGAGAAATCCTTGTACGAAACTTCCTGTTCCCACACTACTTTCATAATGTTAATACATGCACGTTCCTAGCACACAGTGTCTTATTGACACTTGATATGGACTCAGTTAATACAGTTTGTTATGTTTTAGGTATTATCATCATCACTCCTGCATCCAGTCAATATGAACAAACTTTTTTATATGCAATGCACCTCATGGACCTGGCTTGTAAACACACCCTACATTCTACAAAGCAGCCTACATTTGATTCTGTTGCTGCCGCAGTATGAAAACAAGTTTTCTTACTGATGTTGGCAATGTTCTCTCATTTAGAGATGCCTGACGATAAAAGCGTTTGCATACACTTACTTACTTACTTACTTAACTTACATACAGTAAGTCAGGTTTAAATCACATCAACAATTTACTACACTCATTAACCAAATGCCCACAGCCTGTAGATACAGAAATTTCTTTACAACATTGTTGTTAAAAACAGAACAACATTTGAGCATGGACAGGTTTCTATGATCTCATAAAAAAATAAAATAAAAAAATCAATATTCAGCCCAGACCTGCATACTTCAGGTCTTAGTTTGGAAAAGTCCCTCTCTGAAAAAGAAATGTCCAAATGTGCCACCCACCTTCTATTACTACTTCCTGTTTACTGCCCCGCCCCTTTGTTTGATCAACAGCCTGATAATGGCTATTAACTTCCTACTGTTCTGAAACACCATGAACTTTCCAGGCTTTCAGAAGTTCATTTTGGGCGGCTCTTAGAAGCACTTCTGACTTTACTAGGGCTTGAGCTTTAGGATCATATTGTTGCCTTTACCTGACTCTGATATCTATATTTATATCCAATAATACTTTACGTGCTCAGACTACATGCTCTTACAACACAAGCATGACCACCCTTTTCTGTTTGGGTCTCTTTCCTTTCTTTTTTCAGCCGAGGAGAGTGGTAATAGACCTCCGCCAGTTCCTCTAAAGCTTGTTAAACACAATGTGTGCAGTCGCAGTGAGTTGAGATTATGATTCATGCACTTGTATATGTAGCGGCGCTGTCCCCTGATTTATAACCTGCACTGTTCATACTCAAAATTACAATTTTAGAGGGAGGGGGCCATGTGTGTGTGTGCGTGTGTGGAAAGAGAGAGGAAGAGGGAAAGGAAGGAAGATTAATTACTATTTGTGGCCAGCAATTTCATGTGGCTAGCCCAACACAGCTGTAGAATGATGGCGCCCTACATCAGTTTGTAGTCAGCCATTCACAGATTATTAAAGCTTTGTAAGATGAAGTGCTCCTCCTGCCTGGTTTGCACTCAGGCAATAAGGAGGGGAAAAAAAGTGAGAGAGAGAGCGCGAGAGAGCGAGAGAGGGATAAATCTGAGAGGGCCAATAGCCAGACATATGTCATCATCGGCCGTTTGCCATAAATCTAGCCGGTGATACAGAAGGAAAGGACTGATGCAGACTTCAGAGCATTGACAGGCGTGATTGCTGTGTGTTTGTGTGTGTGTGTGTGTGTGTGTGTGTCTGGAGTGAGGGGGGTGCTAACCATTGAGCTCCCACACTCCCTCATTCATAATGTATCCAGTAAGCTCTCAAAATTTATTTGATCAATTACAACCAGTTTGCTTCAAATAAGCGAGGTGGAGATAAAAACTGCCTTCAACATTGTGCTGCGTTCTGCGTGTTGTGTTAATCCGTATATTGCACACTAAAACTAAAGTATGTTGGCGTGTTTTATTCAAATGCCCGAACACATCCAGATATTTGCATAGATTTGATGAATAAATGCAATAACATTTATGTATGCTGCATTTCAGTTTGACTGCAAAACCGTGCATGTGCCTGAGAGGGAGACTAACGGATGATGCTTCTTGTTTTGCGGTATAGCTTTGAATGAGCCAACTATTGACTACGGCTTCCAGAGACTGCAGAAGGTCATCCCGAGACATCCAGGTGACCCGGAGAGGTTGCCAAAGGTCAGTAGGCTGTGAGAGAGTGAGAACAAGAAAGAGAGAGGCAGAGAGTGAGAGAGATAGAGATATTTATCATAGACATTTCAAAATGGGAAACAATTCAGAGACCCAATGTTAGTGCATGCAATCTCTTTTGGCAAGTCATCACTATTCAATCACAGAAACACACAAACACACACAAAATGTACGCACACACACACACACACACACACAACAGGCAACCTGCAGACCCTGGGTGTTTGGATTCCGCGAGAATCCCGCAAACTTTCAGTGTGGCGAAATAGTTCAATTAAGCATTTTTCCACTCCAGTAAGCAGTGGTGATTGTAATCGGAGCAGAGCCCTCTTTCTGATGTGTGATTATTTTGCTCTTGTTTTCCTTTCATTTTCCAAAGCTAGAGCCACTTTAATCTTTTGTTTACAAAGCGTTTCGATATAAGTCCAAGTCTTAGTGGGTTAATAAATTTAGTCCAGATGTTAATATCAGCATGCTCTGTCTGTGAGTGTGTGTTTATTTTATTTTATTCTATTCTATTTATTTATTTATTTTAATTCCAAGATTTGAGTGGTTCGCCGGCTGATCCCTTGTGGCCGACCCTTATTGCCATCCCATTGTTTTGATGTATGACATAAAAGAAAAGCCATCCTTATCCTTTCTCTTGTATTCCTTTTCTTCAGGATTCTTTGATTCTTTATTCTTATATATATTTATTGCCCTCATTTGGCTTTGATCGGCTAGAAAACAAGTTAATTTCCCCTCTGAGCCAAGCGCTGATGGCAGGGACCTTTCTTAATATCACATTAAGATATTATTTTGTACCCAGTTAATGGGTGCTCGTTACGAGCTGACCACCGCTGAAGTCTAATAACAGATATAATACAAATATCTATTAAAGCCCAGCACGGGGGCACGGGTGCTATCATTAAGTCGAGCCTGGCTGCTTTAAGCACAAGCATGGCTGGCCGCGCATCCCACAGACACACACCAAGCTAAGCATCCCCGAGCAGAGCCGGCCCACGCCACATGATGTGTTTCAATTACACTTGGCTCTCTCTCTCTGTGGAGAGCAATATCTAGACAGGAAATCTTGTTCCAGTAAATGCTTTAAACTATCCATTACCAATAAAACAGCAGAACCAGCCAGGCCACCTCTCCCTGCCTGCATGCTTGGGTCTTTGTTCTAAACACTACGGCGTTCTGCTTTTGCTAAGCTTCAAAATGCGCACTTATATCTCCATTAGGCCCAGCTTTAAAAAACAGAAAACAAACCAACAAAAAAAATGCATGAATTTGTTGTGGAAATGCTGGCGGTTTTCTCTCTGGGAAAGTGAGAATGCAGAAAAGCATGTGCTGCAGGAAAAGCAGGGGTGGGGGCTTTTTCTAATTCAGGTAAACCTTCAACACCAGGGGCCTTCGGCGTGAACCAATTGCCGAGGAGAGATGGATTCTAGCAGCTCCAATAAACAACATAAATATTTGATTTTGGCTTTTAATGGACCCAAATGTGGAGTTCAGCGGCATGTAAATGAAAGTGCCAAGTGATTTATCATAGTTACGGCAGCCGTCTGCTCGAGGCGGCAAACCCGGCGGGTCACAGCCGGCTCCGCGCAAAGCAGCAATTGACCCTTACACGGATTCGCAATGAGACCGTGTGTGTGTGTGAGGGACGGCACCATTAGGGCCAAGACAGGCTAGAGTAATAAGGAGGGGGGGTTCAGGGAGAAATGTAAACCGTGTGTTAGCATTAAGGTGAATGCGTCACACCCCTGTTTTCTCGGGCCACTTCAGTGCAGAGTTGATAATACCAGCTTGATATTGATTTCCACTGTGCCTTTCCCCCCTCTACTCTTCCCTCCTGTTCTATGGAATCTACAATGGCCATGCTTTGATGCGTAATTGTGGTTGGGACAGAAAGCCAATATGGCAGGCCTGTATTGCTTTGGACGTACACTAATAATGCCGCGGCTACATATGTACGTTGGTAGTGAGAGCGGTGCCGAATTGAAGTTTACCTCCCTAATTTTACATAACATCAAAATTTGCAAGTTCGATCCCGGGTGGGGGGCGTCAAATGAACATATTTATATACGAAGCTAGGGAGCGAGAATAAAGGCAATATCAGGAGTCAGTCATGTGATGAAGGACGAGATTGCTAAGGGGGCCTTCACTCTCACTCTGCTTAGCCTCTCTGTTTGAAAGCGGTGTCGTCCATTATTCTCCATATAGACCAGAGTCAAAACAGAGAAATAGGAATCTTATTAGATGTTATACTTTTGCGTGCGCTTGATCAAATGATCCTCATTGCGATTATATAGTCCTAACCTGCCTGCTTTACTCGTAAATTAATCGCTGTCTTGAATCTTTCCATTCCTCTCCATTTTGTTTCGAGCTGGCAAGCACAAATCCATTCCGCTTCCTCCTCAATCTAATATACAAGAAAATTTATTAGAAATGCATTCATGTCGAGCAATTACCCATGCATTAAAATTCATCTTCTTTCTCTCGGCTTTTTGAAGTAGCTACATCTATTGGGCCCCGCACTCCTCAATGTATTCATAACCTGAGGCTAGAACTAACAGAATAATTGCTTTACACTTTAGAATGACATTAGCACCTCCAGCCAGCTCACCTCGCCCGTTCTTCTGCAATGCTGTTGATATACTGTGTACCACTCCAGATATTGGACCGTGATAATAAGAGGAGTCCCGTTTAAATGGTTCACGTCCACGGGCAGAACAGCGAACGCTTGTAATAATAACGGGCTGCATTTGTCATGAAAGCAAGCTCGGGGATCGTTTTTGAGCTTTAATAGTTTCCGTTTAACCTGGAGTCTGTTACGTCTTGGCGAAGGGAGGAAAGAGGAGTCAATTACACTTAGCGCGGCGCTCATGAATTTACATCGAAATGCTTCTCAAACACCATTCACCGCTAATAATATTCCCAGCATGAGGCCGGCAGGCTGAGAGGAACAAAACAAACCCACCCAGCGCCTCCTCCACCGGTTGGGGCCCCCGCTCTCTCGTCACACTTCAACGTCGGTCGCTAAATCCGCTTCATTAGTAGAGACACCTTGTGGCAAACGACAGATTAAAGTGGAGAGGAGACGTGATTTCCTTAAACTATCTTTACGTCTCATCGGCCCGGGCGCCATATGGACGAGGACTTTGAGAGAGTCCCACGCAGACAGGCTTTCGTCTCGGCAAGAGCGGCTGTCTTAATTGTAGTAATCGTCGAGTAAAATTGGGAGCGACATGTAAGGAGTCTTGTGATATGACGGGCGGAGATGATGAGTAATTATTAGCAGTGCAGAAAAACACTTTATCTTGCTCAGAGAGAGAGAGAGAGAGAGAGAGAGACGGAGAAGGGGAGAGAGAGCACAGAGCCGGTTGATGGGACAGGATTAAGACAGCTGGGCCTTTCATTGATTGTACCTGCCGCGTGACAAGTGTAATTCTTTATTTGTATGCAAACTAGATGCATGCAACATGAAGCAGAGACAGCAATTTCTAAGCTAAATGCCCATTTTAAAAGCCACTCATCCGCTCCCTCTCAGGATTAGAGCGCGTCTCTATAAAACGTATGGTGCACGCACCAAGGGCCCCGACTTATGCGATTAATCTTGATAAGTACGGATTCAAGATGGCGGCCGCGACTAGGAATGAAGCCAGTCAGCCATGCTAAGGAAAAGTGTGCGATTCTGTGAATGTGCTAGCAAGGGCAGAGTTGCAGCTGGAACTCAGAACAAGCTTGCAAATTTTAAACAAGGACCAATTTTCATGCATATTATGCATATTCTGAATAACCAATAAGATTGGCCCAGACTCACTGGAAGAGATCTTCCGATATTATGATGATGTTAATCGTTCAGTGCATCACCCTCATGGAACACTAATGGCTCGAGGATTGTTGCATGAAGAGGACAGGGAAAATACAATAGGCTAGGCCAAGCGAGACGTCCTGCAGAAGGGCGGCTTGTTGGCAGGCTGGGTGTAATTTTTGAAGGGAAGCTAAGCAGAAAGTTAATCCGTGTTGTGCTATAAGTAGGGGGAGGCATGCAGACATGGATAAGACAGGGTTTGTGGGCATCCGGGTCCCCGGGCGCAGCCTCTCAGGCAGCTCTGCACGAGAACTCATTTATGAAGTCCTTTACAACAGCCAGTGAAAGAGGTTAATTGAAAAATTTCCTAATGCCATTATGAAAGAACTAGATTAACCCGAGCTAATTCACTTTATTGTTTGGAAGAAAGAGGAATTGGCATTGAACTCCACTACAAATTTAGGGCATGAATTAAAGGGTGAGATGTTGTCTTTCAGCACTCTGCCAGTTTAATTAAGATATGGAAAATGACTCATTGTTCTTTGGCGCTAAAGTGGGTGGATTTAGCCGACCGAACGCCGCTCCCGTATTTCTTTACGTATCGCTGGGAGCACGCGTGTTTGTTTGTTTAATACCCCAAAGGCCACAGCATTTAAAACTCAAGTGCTTATTTTTATTCATTTAGCTCAGAGGTTGCACACCACTTCACTTGATTTGGCATGTGAGTCCGTGAACAAAATGGGTCCGAGAAAGCAAAAAATCCCTGCTAAAATTACCATTAATCAAATATTAGTTAAACATTTGCACGTACAATTCACTAATAACATGAGTAAAACCATTCAGTAAACACTAGCTTACATGCATGCACATATGTAAAAGTGTGTTGTAGGACTCTCTATTTGTGTAACTCATTATAGTCTATGTGTGTGTGTGTGTGTTTGCGCTGCAGGAGGTTCTACTAAAGAGAGCAGCTGACCTTGTGGAGGCTCTATACGGCATGCCCCACAACAACCAGGTAAAACACCCTCTGCACCAGTGCATGCTAATGAGCAGCCCCCTATCTCTCTTTCTTTCTCTCTCTATCTCTCTCGGCCTCCCTCTCCCTCAGTACAGTGGCTGTAATTAAATCAGTGCCTCTCTCCCCCTGCTATGCTCCTCTTTATACATTTCAAAGCTAGCTGCAGGCCATTGTACTGTAGCAGGGTGTCATTACACCAAGAGTGCGTGCTTTTTATTTCTATTTTCTCTCGCATTTATTTGTGGCTGCTGCCCATGGAGTAGAAAGAGGAGTTAATCACTCACAACACACACACACAGACATACTGAGTGGTTTATTTAAATGGAAGAATAACCTTGAACTTGGCCCAAAAGGCGCTTTTCTCAAACACATTCTAGAGAGCAGTGCTGTTCAGATGTGGTTGAGAGGTCTAATACATATTCAAAAGCAATGATCCATGTTGTTTTCTTCTTTAGCATTGTGGCTGCACATAATCCATTCAAAGCATATCCTGAAATGGCCATTAAAATAACCAAAATAAGATGTGAAGTCACTTTGCATGCACAGCTTTGCTTTTTTCATTGGAATAAAGGTTTGGCTCAAGGTTGAAGCCAAAATAATGCTAAGATCTCCTTTAAGATGTAGGCCTTAGTATTTAGCCAAATCACTCAATAAAATTAGCCAAAGCCGTTCATGCAAAGTGACTTCAGTTTTAGTCGTCACTGTTATGTCAGCTCTTTCTGTATCTCACTCATGGCTCTTTTGCTCTGTTGCGTAGGAGATTATTCTAAAGCGGGCGGCGGACATCGCTGAGGCTCTCTACAGTGTACCACGCAACCACAACCAGATCCCGTCTCTCGCCAACAGCGCGTCCCACGGCGGCATGATGGGCGTCAACTCTTTTGGTAGCCAGCTGGCGGTCAACGTCTCCGAGACTTCACAGGGTAATGACCAGGGTATGTGGCCATGTGTGAAGATAAGCTGCACAAAGATACAAATTGATAAAGAAAAAAAAAAGAAAATTTTGGTATCTCTCAGAATAGTACCACTTCCTTGAGGCCAAACATTAAGCAACATGCTAGCTTACTATGGCGAATGCATTAATTACATATTTATTAGATTGGCCTTGGATTATTTGGCTTCTTGAATACACCTGAAGCTAGCGTTTGCAAGAACTAGCTAGCATAAGCAATGGCTAGTTTGGTGAAACACAATGGCTGCAGCTTTATCTTCCCTGGCTAAGTGTAGTGTGAATCTCTGTAGGTGCCTGACCCTTTCCACATGTCCCCTTTACCTACAATGCTGCAAATCGTTTTACACCTGTTCTCATGCTAACATGCATGTCAGAGCATAGGGACACAAGCCTAAGCAACAAGTATTAATATTCAGAATAATCAATTGCAAGATGAAAAATGCTAATTAACGTAATGTATTAAGCCTGTCTGCATTTCACACAAGTGGATGCACAAGCAAAATATACATATATCAGGTTATGCAGGAAATGCAATGTCCATAAAATACCTTGACGTTTCACCAAAGTTTGCAGCATAGAAGGGTTCTGCGGGCAGGAGATGTCACCTACATGCATGCAGGATATGAAATATTGATCTGAACCATTCTGGTTTCTTTAATAGTGCATTTTATGTTTCCTGCAGTTGGATACAGCCGTAACACAAGCAGCGTGTCACCTCGCGGCTACGTGCCCAGCAGCACTCCACAGCAGTCCAACTACAACACCGTCAGCAACAGCATGAATGGCTATGGAAACACTGGCATGCCCAATTTGGGGGTCCCGAGCTCGCCTGGATTCCTCAACGGCTCGTCCGCCAACTCGCCCTACGGCAGTAAGTATCAAGGTAATTACCCCCCTCCCCTCCTCCGCTCTCTTCTGCTCTTCTCTGCTTTCCCCTACTTGTGCTCCCCTTCCTTTTTGACACTCCTCTGTTGTCTTTTTTCGTTTGTTTGTGTTTGGTTTTGTTCCTTTCGTTTCTTTTTTGGGAATGTGTGCTACTGGATAAAAGGAGGGATGACTCTGGAGGCTGAACACCCAAAATAAGCCACATAGTGATCCAACCAATCAAATAAACAAAAAATAACCAACACATTTTTTATCAATCAAACAGGCCACTGACAGAGCAACATATTACAACCTTAAAAGCAAAACTTCCCTCAATAACATTTTAATGAAGTCAGAGTCAATAAAGACACCTATTATCCAGCAAGTGGCCAAGGCAGGACATCCCATCTCATTCCAACTCCATTTTTGTTTTCCAATTTACTCCTTAATTTTTTTATGGATTCGTTTCTTTGCAGGCAAAAGAGAAAAAATACACAACCCTTGCGCACTAAAGTCTGACCATGTCCTCATATCCATTCTTCCCTGATTTGTTGTCATCCCATGATTATTATTTGAAAAAGAGGCGAGGCTTGGCTCTCCCTGACTCTCGTCTGTTAGGAAAAAAAAAGAAAAAAAAAGTGAAACTCTCTCTGAGTGGTGACTATGTTTGCTTTATTGCAGTAGTTCCGTCGAGCCCTACCATGGCAGCCTCTTCGGTCAGCCTCTCTTCAAACTGTAGCAGTACACACGGCATTTTCTCATTCTCACCTGCCAATGTCATCTCTGCAGTGAAACAAAAGAGCGCCTTTGCCCCCGTTGTCAGGCCCCAAGCATCTCCACCTCCTTCTTGCACCAGTGCAAATGGCAATGGACTTCAAGGTGAGAGCCGCCTCCCTCCTTTTATGATGTTGCACTGCTGCCTCACTCTTTGGCTAATGCTAGTGCTCTCTGAAAACTCCCCATTTGTCGTCGCCATTCTGTTTCTCCGACATGGCTGGCTGTATCAATTATGTATCTGTGTGTGGATGGATGAATGAATACATGGATGGATGAGCTGGAGGTACCCATTATGCATGCAGGCATGTAGCATGAATGTGCAAGTGTGGCTTGTATGTATCAATTTATTTATCTAACATTAATGATTGAGGGGAGTCAAACGTCTCCCGAGACTTGCTCTCTTTGACTCGCAGTGGGTTTGGCACAGTTGAATGGGCATCCTGTAATGCCAGGAAAAGTTGTTTCATGTCAGTGACAGCATTACCAACCCAAACACAGGAAGTCTTAACACAAACAAGTTGTTTAAAATGCCATGGCCATACTACTAATGCATTATTCACTGGCCTCTTCTGCATTTGATCTGAATTGAGCATTGTATTCACAAATTCCCCAATGCCACCCCCAGCCTTTAACTGACTCCACCAGGTGTGCTGGGGTCAGAAATAAACAAGGGCTGTGTATGTCTGACATGTGCAGCACTATTCCAACAGATCCTGAATGAAATATCACTACGTTCACAGCCTTGAGAAAGCACAAACACACACGTCAAGGTTCTCCCAATTTCCTATGAATATTGGAGCTGGTTAAAAATGTATGTTTTTATACAGTAGTTATGAAAACAATGGCTCTTACAGGGCAGAGGCATTAAGATTTCATAGAGAGGCACTGAGCTTTGGCTTCCTGTGCCAGTAGAGTAAGACATTGTTTTGATGAACACAGAAAGGCGAGGCAGCCAGTCCAGATGCGATAACAGAAAGAAACAGTCTCGAAATCCTCGGCAGGACAGCGTCATTCTGCAAATTAACGACTTTCCGAGCCTGTTGAGGCCGCTTGTATTTGCTCTCCGTCAAGGCCGAGTTGTTTGCTTTGAAAACATGTTTTAGCCATAGTGTGTGCATCCAAGATTAATAATGTTAGAGCTAATGAACTGGGAAATTAAAGTTCATGCTGCTACATGCATCCACTTATTAATATGTGGTTTGCAGAAATTAATGAGGAATGCCATGGCACTGGGTGCTTAGGCAAACTTAAAAGCACTTCAACCATGACTCCACAAATACGCTGAAAGTAGCTAAAGGATGTTTTTATTTTGAGAAAAAAAAGGAATTCTAGCAGTTCACTAGCCACTTAATTGTGGAAATGAGTAGAGTTCATAAATCTTAGTGCTCTCTCTTCATCACAGC
This sequence comes from Olivaichthys viedmensis, assembly GCA_028565825.1. Lineage (NCBI taxonomy): Eukaryota > Metazoa > Chordata > Actinopteri > Siluriformes > Diplomystidae > Olivaichthys > Olivaichthys viedmensis. The sequence goes on along the minus strand of JAOUQW010000049.1, from coordinate 5,614,090 downwards.
AGAGCAAAGCTCACAAGAGTGCTTGGATCCTGCGATGGCCTTCTGATCCATGCTTTAGATCTCAGGATAAGGAAGGCAGATACAGCATTGCAAATGGTGGCCTCGACTGGCCTTGAGACTGGGAAAGGAAAGATAGACGAGTGTTTCTATTTAAGCAAAGTTGAGTGGAGTGTGCAGGCTGGCTGGAGAGTGAACGGCTCGGCTCGATGACGTTAGCCGAAGTGACCATGTTGTTTCTCAGCTGTCAGCATGGCCATTCCCCGGGGAGTCTGGCCTCTCTGATGGCCATTAACAAAACGCTAAGAGAAATCTCACACATGTGGGAGAAGGGATACTTTCTCCTCGAAATGTCAGAAAGCCCCTCCTTTAAAATGTTGAAGGCTTTCCAGCATGTTTTGATGGGGAAAAAAAAAACATTCCCACAAATGCCCCTTTTCCTGATAAAATGTTTGCCACCCACAACTCAACGGGACAGTCTTTCAAACACAACTCGCACTTTCTTCAACTATGCTATGCCCCGTCGGTGAAAGTGTTTTGTGAAATGCAAGTGAAACACTTTTGTGCTTTATTTATCTAACATGCAGCATCTATAGTGATATCTGGGGCTAAAATTTTTCTTTTTCTTTTTCTCTCTAGCTATGTCCGGACTGGTGGTCCCTCCCATGTAAATTGCACTTCCACTTCTTGTAAAGCAGCAGTGTCTCTGCAGTGAGCCTCGGGGTACATCACAAAACGTTCTCCTGAAATCAGCGCCATCTGTCATGAAGTAAATCAACAACTATGTCTAATTCAGAGGAAGTAAAAAAAAAGCATTGTTTTAAAGATTTTATTCAGACTAATGTAAATTGACATGCAAGAAACTTTGTCATGAACATTTTAAATTTATTGACTGAATTTGTCATATTTTCACGTTTCTCTGTCTTGAGGGGGAAAGAAATGGAAGGAAAATGCCTATTTTGTGTAAACCTTTCTGGTTCGATCTTGGCTAGATCTTGCTATGTGTGGGGAGCAACCTTGTGGATATGCGATACGATGAAAACACACTGAAATGTCTCTGAATGTTTCTTTTCGAGTGATGCGCAGCCGTCGCACGTCTCTATAATGTGAAGTCATTTTTTTTTTTTTTTTTGCTTTTGCTTTTGCTTTTTTGCTTTGTGGTGAGAAAAAAGGGGGCCAAGCCAATACTGCAGAGCCAACAAACTGGAAATAACATAACCCAAAATATATGATTTATAAAACGTAAAGTTTAAAGTGAATAAGAGTGAACAGGGAGGAACAGGCAGAGGAGATGTTATCATGCATACTTTATCTAAAAATTAACTTTGTAACTTATTGTAGGTAGAAATTGTAACTTTGATATTGCAAAAACTCTCTTGCCTTCAACAAGCACACTAACAGAGATGAAACGCTACTGTCTGTTGGTAAAAAAAAGAAAAAAAAAGGAAAAGAACGAAAATACTTCCACTGCTAAAGCTTCCTGTAAAGCAAGTGTTATCTGCAATGTTTTTCAACTTTTTGCTAGCACTGTATACTATTGCATTCTTAGGCTACTGTGGAGTCTATGTTTCTTGTACCAGAAAGTTGTCCTTTTACTTCTAGCTCCTTATTCCCTAATGTGTTTTGTATGTGGTTATACAATTGTAGACTTTTGTGATTTTGCCAAAGTTGTAGCTAAATATTTATACACTTGTCTTGAATTTTCCAGATCCACTTAAATATTTAGTACAGAGTTTTATTCCTACTAAAACAGCTAGGAGTAAAATAGTCTTATACATTGCAACACTTTCACACAAACACTTGCGGTCACTAAGGGGTTTTTTGTAACATATCAATTATAAATATTGTATTTATCTTTGAAATTTTTGTATATTGCTTTCCATCCTTTTATTTGAGCTCACATGTAATGTTTATCATAGCCGATATTGTGATGCAACACAGAACGTTATGCCAAGACCAGTTGCCACCATTTGCTTTTTTTGTATCTATAGATTGCAATGTCTCTACATTTTATTTGTAACTCAGATGTTTTGTTACATCATCAAAACAATTCCGTTCATTTTTTGTTAGTAATTTGTTATTCTGAGGAACAGTCAAATCCATTGTTTATTTTTGTATAAATTTTTAAGTTATCTGAACAAATACTTTTTTTTTTGGAATAAAACCTGTTTGTTGTATAGTCAAATAAATTGTTTGTGACACATGGCTGTAATAATATTAGTAGAATACGTGCATGTCAAGCAGCCCCAGGGGGAGGGGGGGGGGGATTCAATTGTGGTTGTAAATTTTGTTTTTGTAGAATGTAAAAAGTCATTTTTACCTGCCACCCATGACTTTGCCACATTATAGCTCAACCGTGTTTACAGGGAACAAAGAAAAATATACATAAAAAATTTAAAAACAGAAAAGAAAAAAAAAAGAAAAAAAAGAAAAAAATCGGGAATGGAAACATACGTACGTCAGTCACTAATGTTTATTAAAATATGTCGGAAAAAAAGCTCTGTCAAAGCCTTCAGAGTGAATCTCTTGAGAGTAACATTTCTGCTGTTTTAATAACAACCCATACACCACAAAGCCAATCATTACTCCATTCAAATGATCAATGGTGTAAAAAGCACAAGCATTTTTTACTAAAATAAAAAAATAATTATTGTGACCCCTCATCTTTTTGACTATTTTGTCAGTTTCTTTTCTCTTTTTTTAAACATTGAATTTGCTGTACTCCCTGAAGTAAGACTGATAATCCAAGGGGGAAAAAAATAAAAGGTTAGATTTTTGTATCATATATATGAAGAGTTGAGATTAAGATCCTCTATATTGTACATGTCATTTTGTAATTACTCCATGAAACAGCAGCACAGTAGCTAATCATAGTAGTAAACCAGTCCACATAATCCCTTCTTTCTCAATGATTTTGATTTTCCTAGCTGTGCCAAAATCAGCAGATGAATCTTTTTGTTTGTTTGTTTGTTTCCTTTTTTTTGCACTTAACACTTTGTAAATCTCCTGTTGTCCTGTTAAGTAGTCTGTTTCAAACCAAAAGGGGATGTTCCCTCTTGGCAATCTGCACACAAGTTTCCTTTAGCAGCAGGAAGCAAAGGCAGCTGTAGAAGGGAATGAGTGATGAATGTGCAATGCATTTGCTTTGTGATAGCTCAACAAAGCTTAGCTAAGTGGAGGAGCTGGGGAAGTCACCTTGAAAGTGAGAGGAACCCAAGGTTACATGAAGTATGTTTGTGAATACCATCATTTCTGCAACCTGGTTTTGTGTTTTTAGCCGAATTAGACCATGCACTCAGTGTTTTGTTGCCATTAGTCTGAAGACCTCAGTAAATTGTAGAATGACTCTGTAAGGGAAAATACTATTTTTGTTTCATGCATACATTTTTTATGTTTATGTAAACATTTCTACATTTTACTGTACAAAGATGTTCATTTTACACAATATTTAATTAAAGTATTTCTTGTCTGTGACTGGCTCCTCCCTGTAATCTTAATTTTAAATCTCTCCTTTTCCCACTCTTATAAATATAAATACTACTTCAATGATTTCTTTGAAAAAACCTAAGACGCCTGAGTGTCTACAAAGATGCAACCTGTTAGTCGGTCCTCCAACAGAAAGAACGCACCAGCTAATCTGATGATAGCAGGAAATATTTCATTAAAATGAAACATCAATGAAAACCTGAATGATTCTCATCAAACCAAAAAGAGAGAAAAAAACCCACAAAAGTTTGCTGTGGTTAATCTGGCATTAGTGCCAGCAGAGATCCGTATAAAATCTTTGCCATTAGGAAACAGAGCAGACTAAGGCCTTGGACTTGTTGTGGTGTAGGCGAGATATTTTAAAGGCTAGGTGTTTTGGGGTGAGCCGGAAACACGAGGCTTTCATCTTCCACTCCTGTGAATTCCTGGAAGAAAATGGTAGTCTCAGGGGGGGGCAGCCCTCCTGCTCAGCCCACTGATCCCTGAAGAACAACTGCCATTTCACTTCGGCTTCTCCATGCTAGATCTTTCTGCCTCGCGCTCGATAGCATTGCGGCAGATATTTCACTATAAACCACAGGCCTACGGCAACTACAAAAAAAAAGTAGAAGTGTAAATTCTGTCGACATTAACAAGGCACCATTAGTTGACCAGACGAACCTCTTCATCTACACATGATGTGAATTACAATCTACAGGCACACATGGGGGTTGTCACTCATCCATGCTTCATTAGCTAACTAGCATCAGTAGCGTTAACCAAAGTAGGGAGAATGAAAGGACAGTGCCGGTGCTAACCTTGATGAAGGTCGCAAGCTAGGTGTCTACCACATTCGCCACGACTGTCTCCGTCTCATCAGGAACCTGCTTAATAAGTGATTTGACTGGGCACTTCATTGAGCTCGTTGTTTGAAATGTAAGTTACACAATTACAAGATAGAAAAAGTGCAGTTAGCTCTACGGCAGTCATGCAGCTCGCTCGGGCAATCATGCTGTCTCCTGTGAAGGGTGACTTATAATAGCGGGATTTTAATTTCAGCACAGGTGATTTCATATGCTTGTCATAAGTGGGATACGGTTTGTGATTTTGATGACAGCTTGTGATCTTCCCAATTAAATACTCAGCCCCCTTTAAGCATTTGGTCATGTATGAGGCATGAGAACTCCCAGTTCATTTAATATCTGGTGTGTATCTGATTTAGAAAATGTGCTGTGAAGAAATTATATCACTTTTCTTTAGTCTGTAAACTATATAATGTTGAAGTTTAGCAGTTTCTTCAGTAGCATTGATAAGAGCTACTGTCTGGACTATTGCTATTTGTTCCATCACACACAAAGAAACCGTAAACATTTCTGCTATTAAAGCTTTTCTTCTCAGCCTATTATGAACTAATATTTCTCTGAAGCCTAGTTTTGTTTACCAGACACAAAGTATAAGTCATATGGCCAGTGCCCTACGCACTTTGCACCAGATAGAATCAAACTGAGGTTTGTTTGGTCACTTTCTAATTAAGTGAAAATAAATAGTCGATAAATTCAAGGGCCAAGGATAATGCTTGCCTAAAAGGGGTGGTATCATTTTGAACCCTTCATAGTTCAGATGTTTAAAAAGGTGCAAGGTGAAATCTATACTCATCAAGCAAGCCAACGAGAACCTTATAAAGACCACAGAAGAATGGCCTCCCTCTTTAAAAACAAGCATGGATGTTATCTGCCTCTATGAGTGCCTCTGGTTAGCAGGTCAGAAAATGTCAATTTCTCATCAAGACAACGGGACCTGCTTCATTTTTTTTCTCCTGCTCAGAACGTAGACAATTAACAGGATGCAGAGCGCTTGCATCAGTGATTTGCAGGTTATTATGCAACCGCCCGCTGGCATAGATCTGGCCCTGACTCAGATAATAGGGCTGCCTGATAGCTGCGGTGTCAATATGCCAAAGAACAACATTTGAATGTGAGCTGTTGTGCTTATTTGCCTCCAATGGATGATCTGCGGCCTGATAACTGAGCTCCTACCTGCCGAGGGCGCGGCGTGACGCCTATCTGTGTCTCGCACAATTATTACAATGAACAAACTGGACAATAGAGAGCCCCTGTCTTTATAACAGCCAGGGAGAATCAAACCCCCTGTTTTACCTTCAAATAACTTTCTTTATCTACTGAAAAAAGCACTTCAGAGCAAATCTAAATTCTATCAGAGGAAATAAAACAACCCCCAATCAGATTAGGGATCGATCCTTGGTCGCTTGCCATTTGGGGAAGTATCTTTGGCGTTGAGTGTTGATATAGCAGCCACAGCATAGGAGGATGGCAGACAGGTTTGAGATGTTGTAGTATTGAAAGTTAAGCAGTCATTAAGTGCTTAGTGTTATTAGTTTAAGCTTTTGTAGTTGGGTCTATACTGCAGGAAGGGTCTGATATGTAAACAAAATACAAATCTACAAAATATGTAACAGTGGTAAAGTTATTTAGCAATTTTATTTGCTTGAAAAGAGCATGTGGAAGTAGACGCACTTCAGAACAATCTGTGCAGTATCACCAGTCATAAAGGCACAAAGGCACAGCCATTAAGGCCATTACAGGAGCAGCTGCAGGCCTGTGGCCCAGCATTGTTCCAACATCCAGCCCTGCTTCTCGTCCTCTGTGGATTCTGTAAATGTGGAGACGGAGTGGTCCGGTGTGTGACGTGTTCTCTGTTCATCAAAGAGTGGCCTCGCGTCGGCCCCGGACAGCCCAGCACCTCACTCAATCACCCAGAAAGCCTCTTTATTACCTAACCCTAATGGCCATCCTCTGCCATATTTTTTAATGCAAGCATTAAATATTTATAAAAACCCAAGTCAATAATCCCTCATAACCCCAGACAGAGGGAGACGGCCACTCATTCATTTACTACGGCCCATGCACTCTGAAATAAAGCCAAAAGGTCAAGGGGTCGCACAATCAAAGTGAGCCAAGGCGATGGAGCATCTGCTGTCATTATTATTAGGACAATTATTTCTGCAGTCACTAAAATTTGTACCAGTGTATGGCAAGACAATATTGAGCTAGTGTTTTTTTTGGGGTGTGTGTGCACACGTGTTTTGTAAGGAGCATGGGTTTGAACAGTGGCTTATGTATTGTTATCTATCATAGAGCCTCTGCCTTCAATACCACACTCACAGGCAGTAAATCAGGGCTCTGCAGGCTCCCAAAGGAGAGAATCCATCGGTACAAAGGCCTCGTCCTGCATACACACTCCTCCTCACTTTAGTCTGGGAGATGGATGTTAATGTGTTTTAGATCAACCTTCATAACCTCAAAGAGGGTCGAGAATGCAAAACACTAGAGACTCATTCAGCTTTAATTTGTGATTTTATTTTTGGTGATTGTAGGTGTTGAACAGGCCTTTTTTTCATACACCCACTATTTTGATGTGTTTTGAAAGGCTACTCAGCCTATTATTTGAATCTCTAGTCATCAGGAAGTGTTTTGTTTTCGAAATTTGTCTCAATCGTTTATTTTTCACTTCCATCTCCTACAGGTAGGAATTAGAAGATAAATAGTGTTTTGATTGTTCTGGGTGCTTTACAACATTGTGTGTTCTGTATGGAAATACTGTCCAACCAGTGGTGTAAGATTACTGAATAAGCATAGACCAAAAGGCTGTAGATGTTTAAATAAGGGATATCTATGCATCTCCTAGCGTATCATGGTATACGAATAAAAACATCCCTGTTAACAGCAATGAAACATTCGACTTACAAAATCCCCCACCACTAATGCACACACTCACAGACTCTTTCCAGGCTGTCCCTGGCGTCTAATGTGCACCACTATGAGACAAGGCCAACTGCAGCAGTACAGCGCTTTCTTTTTTATCCAGCTAGTCCTATCACCCGTTCTCCCACACACACATTCCCACTACATGACATAATCTTTGTTTTTGCAGTCTCAACTGTCGGTACCCATGGTGATATCTATGCCTAGCTCGCTGATGCACCCCCCAATCTCCATCTTTCACTCTCTTTCTGTTTCCCTCTCCCATAGTCTTGCAGACACTCGATACTAGTTGTTCAAGTAGCCCCCCTCCATACACACAGCCCTCCACAGGGTTTTCAATGTAGAGCTGCATCAAGCTCAACAGTAACCACCTTTTACATAGAACCCAGTGGCACTCTGACAGTCTCTTTTTGCAACTCCTGAAACAGTGCTGACTGAAACTTCTGCTTTTGTATTATATCACAGTGCAACAGCTGTACTGTGCTGTAGCTAGACGTTTTCACTGTGAAAACACCTGTATGCCTGGATCTAAATACTGCCTCACTTGTTGATAAAAAGTTGATAAAGTGGATAAAAGCATTTGCCAAATGAATAACTGCAAATGTATTGTAATATAATTCATAATCCCAGCTTTTCACTCACAAGTACAAACATGAGGCCCATTTGTATGGCTGGGTTGAAGCCATAGGAGCACGAAGTAAAGAACTATAAAGCGGTGGTATCTTATGGACACAGTATCACATGGTCAGGAGAGCATGGTGCCTTTCGTATCTTTTGTATACTTTAGTGGGGATATGGTTGTTGTAGTGTTCAAAACTGGCCTGTCTGAAGCTTCAAATGTCAAGTATTCTTCACCCAGTCTGCTTTAACAGTGAGTCCTAATGGATACAGACCCATGTACAGACAAATTGCTGAAATGTGCTACATGCTATACTACTCACAGTCCATCTTCCACAATTTGAATTGAAAAAATCTTCAGTTTACATCCAAACAAAAGTAATTTCTAATGCCGGTTTCTGGATTTCACTGAGTTTATCAGTTATTCAGGCTGTATCTTCTTTACCAAACAGCAGGCTGTCTTGCTCACTCTTTCCTGGCCCTGTAAACTGGCACCTCCCAAGTGTCACTAATTCCCCTGTCCTTCCCTCTCTCTCACGATTGATCTTCAGTGGCCTATTGTTGAGCAGGTCTCACAAGATAATTGGGTGGATGATATGATTCATTAGGCAAATCAATTCCACAATCGTTCTGTAAATCAGTTGGGCTGGTGATTTATTGCAATTGATTTCTTGACAAATGTGCTCTCTGACAGATAAAACGCAGCAACAGTCGCCTTTTTTGCTCACATGTTAATCATCAGAACAGCAGAGGGATGGAAAAAATATAAGAAGGAAAAAAGTCCAAGGAAATAAATAACCGCATAAGTGGAACTGAATTAAAATACATCCATACTGTGCATAGTTGCTGCTTGCTAACAAGATGGTTTTGGCATGGAACAAATAAATCTGATGTTACAGCCTTTGCAGGTACTGAATTATCACAGCATGAATGGAAATACATGTACATTTAAAAAATATATTATTTATAGGTGTAACTTGTATGTTCAGTCACCAGTGAAATCAGTGCTGTCTGATTTGGATGAGGCTTAAGATCCCACCTCACTGAATAAATGTCTGCGGCTTTCCCCTCACCCTTTTCCTTGTGTCACTATGACGGCATGTCAAAAACTTACAGGGTAAATCTCTTTATCTTTCTTTTAACTCTGTCTCTCACACATGCCTCCAATCTCTCACCTCTGTTTCTGATTCACTGAGTAGAGTTCAGATAATAAGTCATGGTGCAGATAACCTCGGAGGCTAAATACCTGAAAAAGAGCAGGATTGTCACAAGCTAAGCTGAGTAAGAATGCTAAAGTGACAATGAATCACAATGCAGGGATTAACCTTTAAAACCAGATCCAGTCATGGAGAACTGTAGCGGCTTACTGTACTAAAGAAAATCTAACACCATAGCTAGCAGCTACCTTCTTTTAATGCTTCATATTTCTGGCTAGATAATGCTATCTGTACTAGTGTGTATATGCGGCACAAAGCTGTTTTTTTTCCAGCTTCATGCACAGCAAAGCCCACAATGTTGAATTAAATATTCATTTGTATCCAGCTTTCTGTCCATCTCTAACTGACTGTATACTCACTGGTTCAGAACATGTCCATGTATATCCAGGAGTTTGGAGAAGTGATTGCTGTTGTCTCATTTAAACAATAAACTTTGCAGCAGCAGGCCTGCATTATCCTTACCAATCTGTGCTACGCTAGTGGTTAGCACATGCGCACCCTCCTCCCTCCTTCCATAGAAACAGGTGTGGGTGGTTTGAATAATGCTCAGAAGAAGTCTCCAGCTTGCTGACTACACAAAATCTTTGGTGCAGATCACTGACCAACCAACACGCAACACAGCTAAGTGTTACGGTTTAGCGGCGTGAGTGTGTGTGTGTCGTAAGCCTGGTTCCAGCATCCAGCTTCGGTTGGAACTGGTGAGCTGTCTGCCGTGGCTCAGAGTCGGCGTATGACTTTGTAGTTAAAGACAGATGGTGAATGTGCTCTCGTGTTGGAGCGCTTGCACTATATTTTGTGCTGATGCCAGGAAAAGCGTGACATCAAGGCCTGTCGTGTTTTTACCTAGCTCTGAAGCTGATGAATAACGTGAAAGCGTGTAGGAAGGAACTTTAAAGTCATCTCTGCTTGTGGGTTTTGAAACAAACAGGAATCAAAATGTGGAAACACAAACACATGTAACGTGTGAATGTTGTCTCTTATGTGTTTCCATGCACTTAACATGTATCAGAACATTCCACAATACTGATAAATGTTTTTTCTCATCTCATTCATGAGCTTTAGCATTGACTAAGCAGCCACTGATCTTGACCAAAGCCCCCTTTTCAGACAGCATTAGTTTCTCAGGATGACATCTAAAATAAAAATATTTGCATGTCTCCTCAGTGATAAAACTAATAAAAATCCATACTCCTATGAATTAACATGAGACGAGCAAGTTTCTAGCAGATTTCTTTTTTTATGTGGATGGTTTCATCACAAAATTGGATCATGAATTTATTTATAGATAACTAGAATCATAATATTGTGGCATATGCAAATATAACATGAGGCTTATACCGGCTGTAGTTGCCATTATAATAGCCATTTTAATCAGCCTGCAGAATTGGCTCTAATGGGCTCCCAGTAATAACAGTATGGGGACGAAGTGATACGACCCATAGAGACTACATTTTTGTTGAGAGATTCTTCCAAAGCATCCACTTCTTGACTGGCAGAAGGATTTAAACCTTCTCTGGATATGTAACCAAATAAGATTAAACAGGGCATGTAGGAATGGTAAAAAAAAACAAAAAAACAATGCAAGAGCCAACGTCTGCATGTAAAATTGCTGTGATGTCTGTATCTGGATGGCACTAAAATGAGCAGGCCGCCTTTGAGTTTGTCAAAAAACAGTAGTTAATTTGGCTGTAATTTTCTCAGGAAAGGAGGGACTTAAACACCAACATTGCAAATCCTGACATAAATAAAATCAGAGTGATAGCTGTAAAGGTTTAAATTACCCCAGATATTGATGTAAAACTAATGCTGTCTAAATAGGCCTTTATTTAACAATAGTTGGATGCCATACTTAATGCTACTTTCACACCAATATAACCTTCACATAACAGACATACACACCCCCAGCAGTTACACAATCACACACCACAATGTCACCAACAGAGATTGCAAGGATAGCAAATTCACAAAGTCTCGCCGACGTCCCAATAACACATTGACGGCAACAAGGACAGCACCGTTATAATGATAGCTAGAAAGCAGTGACACTTTCAACAAATTTAGCAACTGATTTTCAAAGTCAGTCAAAAGGACGATAAAAAGGTGGTACTGACATCTTCATGTTGATAGAGCTACATCATACTTGTCATTATCCATGACATTTTCCCATGAAAATAGCTGAGATTGATTGACTCACGCAATTGCTGGGTTATTTTAAGACAAACAATGCACAGGTGGATTGCTTATCAGGGTTAACTGCCTATTATGCAGAACTTATGTGTGAATCTAGGAGGCTGTCAGGAAACAAAATGAGCAGAGATTACCTGTAAAGTGAACATGATGCTGTTGTCTACTCCTCCACTTCTCTCTCATGCGCTTTTTTTGATAGCTTCCATTGACAGCTTATACAAGCATCTACCATCACAACACGACTGCATAAAATATGTATATTTTCATATCTTCATTTCGTTAGCATGTCAAAGAAACGGCATGCACTTGGACATGAATCAGCTCAGTGGATATTCATTTCAGGGTCGGTTAGAAAATAAAGTAAATATAATCTTTGTAAGATCTGTAAACCTTAATTGATAAACGTGATGAGCTTATGCGTTTTGGGTGGATGACAGACAGTAGGTTAAGGCTTCTTTATAGAAAAGTTGAGAGTGCCTCTGAGTGCCGCGCATTTCTTGGTTTTTCAAAGCACATTGCTGTGCTCATTATTCAGAGTTTGACTCCTATGTCGAAATTGAACAGAAGTTACTGATCCCCCCCACACACACTTATTTGACCAACCTTTCATTACCACTGTATTGCTTTCAAATCATGGAGGTGTTATAAGAAGTGGAAAAAGTTGTTAGAATTAGCCCCTATTTATTTTAATGGGGTTTGCTCACTGCTCCATTGTCCACGAGGAAGTACGAGTCCTGAGGGGCTGAATGTATGAGGGATTACATCATTTGAGCCATTGACCTAGTTACAAGAGCCATGTGACTCATCACACTAAAAATGCTGAAATATGATTGGCTGATAGCACCATCTTCAAATTTGCACAGGTGCATGAACTATGATGTAAAAGCCATTAGACAGAGAAAAAGTAAACACATTGAGACCAAAATGTCGCTTGGAAAAAAAATGGTCTTGCCAGGAAATGCTGCTAAGTCTATGGGGAAACATGCTTTTTGCCAACATATTGGATTTAATACAGTTTGAAAGCTTGGGCTAGCCAACCAGCCAAACCTTGCCCACCTGGTTCAAACTGAACTGCTCACCCCGGAAGTACAATGCACAATCCTGACTGGTTAATCCTGATTCTCACCATAGCATCTTATAGCCAATAAATTAATGGACCTGCCAGGTTCATATTATTTGTCAGAGAAAGAGGTGGTTAAATAAGCAGAACTCGGTAATGATGAATTTGTTGTCTTCTTATGGGCATTATTTCAGCGCGATCACTGTGCAAAACCATGTTAGCCTGCTTAATATATACTGTAGGTGCCATATAATCAAATGAGGTTTATGTGTGTGTTTATCTACATGAATCACCATTTTGAACTGTTATAAAGCCTCTGAATCAGCTCAATGAAATATTTACTATAAATAGCTGTAACTTTTGGTACACAGGTTATGTTTTAGCTACACTGGAATTTGCTTTTATCACGCAGTGTGGCCTAATGACTTTATTTTTAGCATGAGAGGAGTGTTTTGCATGTTCACGTGAATATGAATCACACCGAGGGAAAACGACGATTTTAGTATGGCTAAGCAAGAGTGTACATTGTATGATATGCATTAAGCATTTTAGTTCATTTTCTTTACTGACTTTTCTACATATCTCTCCATGAATGGGCTTGACAGATAAATTATAAACTTGTGTAAAAAAGACCCTGTCTTTTGAGAGGTTGAACACAAAATCACAATAGCACTGTCTGTACTTTTGTTAGACAGGTACTAAAAAACAGAAGAAGAGAAAAAGAGAAAGAGAGAGATTCAGTTCTCCACAGGGAGTGGGGGAGAGTGATAGTTCTCCTGTGTTCGGGTCACTAGGCCTGACTGAGGTAAAGTCATGCTGATGGAGAACTGACTGTCCAACATCACACACACACACACACACACACACACACACACACACACACACACTTGACAAGGCTGTCACTGTGTTTTTGTACCTAGATATGACATTAATCAGGAAATATAACTGAGTTCCATGGAGCTAGATTAAATATGGTACTGGTCTAATTTATTGAATCAGTTGTCGAGTGCAATAATCTAATTATTTAAATTTAAATTTAGGGATTAATTTAGATTTGAACTGCTTTTGGAACTTTTCTGTACACACGCCTTTAAGAAATGCTTTCATTAAACTGCTGTTAAACGATGTACTAATATCAAAACAACAAAACAGCTACACTTGGTTTGTGTGCAAAACAAAAGCCTTCTTTTGTTTCACGAATGAGCAATTAAAGTGGAGTGGAGCTCGGCCGTGGTACAGAATAGACTTCCAGCTTTCCAACTGGCACTTCCACCATGGCTGCCTCTCTCTCGCCTAGCCACTATTTCCCCTTTAATTGTGCCACTTGAGAAATTTACGTGCCTGTGAATGTGGCATGAATCTCACGCTTATTGCGGTATCATTAGCGGCAACATTTAAGCAACATCTGTGTGCTATAGAGCTAATTGAAGTAGCACCAGCGTCAGCTGTAAATCCACGGGAAGATGGCAGATCGCGCCCGGCACTGCTGAGCTAGCCGCTAACAGTCAGCCTGTTCCTGCAATCTGCCACATGCAGGATGGCACAGACAAGCGCTCACACACACACACAAAACACACACATGCTCTCATACACAAGATCCAAAACATACAGAGAAGGGGGTTAATGATCCTATTAGCCACCTTGTTGCACCAAATTGGCTGTTTCCTCGGCTGCCCTGCTGCCTTGGTGCTGGTGTGTCGTGGAACTGGAGAGTGTGGAGGAAAACGTGGATCAGTTTAAAAAGATGGTATTTCCAAATTTAGGATTTTTATTTCCAGGTGCTCTTTGGTTTTTCTCTCTTTTTCTCTCTCTCCCTGTCAAAAACCCTTCCTAATATCTGTCAGTTCAAGCCATTTGAGCTGTCTTTGAAAGAGAACTCTTGCGTCCGTTTTGCTCTCTCTCTATAATACACACACACCCTGACACACACACACAAAGGTACTTAAATAGGGTGTTGCTTAGTCAGCCAGTTGTGCTACCCCATAAACTAATCTGGCCAGTAATCAAGTCATTACATCAACCTTTTATACTCACGGCTCTGCTGTGGCCAGTGGAACAGTAGGAGGAACCATGTTGTAGAAATAGACAACACTGTCTCTGCCTCAGCTATACGGAATCACAAACACATTGTAGGAAGCATCAGAACAACAATGGTTCGTCGGAAAAGCAATTGTTTTGGGTTAAATTTGTATTCACTATTCTCAACATGTAGTTGTGGAACGTGTGGTAACTTCTGTGGTATGAACGCCGATGATGATCTGCTGCAGTTACCTGGATACATGTGTGATATGATGGTGTATAACCAACTATGGTGTTGTGTGTGGTTTTCATTTCTTATTGCGATTTGTAACCACAGTAGTAAGAAAATGTAAACCATTTGGAACTATCTGGATTTCTGCATTAACGGTTCCTAGAATGTAATTGTATCTTATAAATAAGTAAGTAGTAAGTAAGCAAGCAAGCAAGCAAGCACATAAATAAAGCAAGCCTTATTTAACAAACTAAATTTTACACCGTCATACTTTTATTAAACATTTTTATTAAATAAGGTTTAAAAAAAAAAAGAAAAAAAGGCCATGTAGGTGACCATATATGATAATGACTTCTTGAATAGAGGCCAATCAATACAGGTGTGGGTTTCTCTTGTACTTTCACATAAAAACCCCACACACTATTGGTTACCTGCCACTCACAACAGGGTTCTTATCAAGTGTGAGCTCACCATGACAAAACATACAAAAACAATAATAAAAAGCAATGTTGAAATTTAAAAGACCAGAAAAGATTGCTTACAAGGCCTTCATCGGTCCAAAGTCAGCCAGATGGAAGAAATTCAGTACATACGTGAAAAAAATAAAAAAATAAAAAAATGCTAATTGTTTCAAGACCAACTGGACGTTCCACCACACCACTGGAACTGGGCCTGCTGCGCTGCCCCGGGGCCTGGATGGGTTAAAATCACTGTGGCGCCAAATGACTTCCAAGTTTCATCAGAAAATCTTCAGCAGAATGTTAGCGAGTCCGTCTGTGATCAAAAACTCAAGATGCTGGGTCATGCAACATGTCAGTGATCCAAAGCACACGAGTAAATTAGGAACAGAATAAATATTGTATTTTAGAATGGACAAGCCTGAATCCTAAATCACATTGAAATACTGTGGTGTGATCTAAAACAGTCTGTTCAAGCAAAACACCCTGAAGCATACATGAAACAGTTTTATCTACTGGAATAGGTCAGAATAAATAATTGGACAGAACTTATTGGCAACTACAGAAAGCGTTTGGTTGTGGTTATTACCAAGAAAGAAGGTTCTCCTAGTAAGCAGATACTGTAGGCTTAAAATGGTATTACATCGCTGATGGCGATTGTTTAAATTATGTGTCAAAATATGGCACTGCAAAATCTTGTGTGTTGTTAAATAGGACAATATTTGAAATGTACATTTCAGAAGCCATTCATACAAAAAACCTAGATAAAGTCTAGCATTATCCTTGAATAATAACTTGTTTGGGGGAATTTTTTTTGAGTGGGTTTAATTTGCAAATCTCGGTGTCCTTTCAATGCGAGGATGTTGGGCCAAGCGAGAATATGGCTCTAATTCTCAGTCTTAGTCCTGGGGGACCAGTGCTTTGCATGGTTTTGTGTTTTCACCCCTGCCCTAACTGTAAAACATCCATGTAGACTTTCATTTGGGGTACAAAATGACATCACATGCTATGCAACATGGTATCATACTTGCAAATTTGTAACAATGTTTACAAAAAGTTACTGAGGCTATGGTTAGGGGCAGAGTTAGTTTCCATACCTTTTCTTATGACTTTATTTGTACGAAATTCATGCATAAAGCATGTTTCATAACACTAACAAACTGTGCATCTTTAGAAACACATTTTTAATCCTGTATGCTTTCTATGTGGACTTCATAATGTCCATTACAAGATCAAAATCTGCGGTTTTGCAAGCCCTGATCAATACGCACATGTTCAAAGGGCAATGTCAGACAGGTCACTCGGGTGACCTCAGACCTCAAATAAGTGCCTAGGATTTGTCGTTTATTATGTAGTACACTAAAAAAAGGCAAAGTGGCTGAACAAACAAGACAAATAAGAATAATTAGAGGTTTCATTAGAGAGCTGACTGATGATTCTTGCTAAAGGCAGGAAAAATTCCCCATTCTCGTTCAGAAAAGCTAGGAGGGAAGATGGAGGAATGGGGTGATCCAGTGCAGACCTCTCTCCCCTCCTCTCTGGGTGGTATGGATCCTTCAGCTATTGAAAATCAATAGTCACATGACATGGCTGAGGTCAGAGGTCAGGTAAATGAAGCACTTTAAGCTCTCTGGCTGCGGTGGCCTGACTCCACGAGAAATGATCACTGCCAGTCTTTTAGGAGCTGGAGAAGTGGAGCTTTCCCATGTAACCTGATAACCAGAGCATATGCCTTCTCCTGGCTGAGAGAGAGCACGGTTTCATATTTCAAAAATGCACATCACAATCTTATTTGTGTGACTTTTTTTTTCTCTTCCTTCATTCACATTAACATTTAACACAGTGGATGGGTATGACATCATCCTGCTATCCTCATATAGATTTAGATGTCTATTTTTATTTTTTAAGGAACCAATTACACCACCTTCAGTCAAGCACACAAGATTAAACGCGACCCATGGCTGGATGTGCCAAGGCGGATAATTGATGTCTGGCAAATATTTTTCTAATATGTCACTTATTGGTGTATGTGAATTTTAAAGGCCTGTGTTTTCATAATTGCAGACGTTTTTACTCCACTGATAATGAGTGACTAGCAGCCTGCAGGCTCAGGAGGGTTAAGATGCCAAAAGTTGGAAACCTCTAGAGACAGAAACCTCAGTAAAATACAATAAAGGATATTAGCAATAAGCAGAAATTTGCTCTTCACATGGAATACCCTGTGGGCTGCAAATGGTTCTGATTAGTTGGATATATTAGAGAGAAATTAGTAACAAATTAGAACAGCAAACCAAAGAAACAATATGTATTAAGAGTCCAAATGTGTTAAGACAATAAGACCATAAGTCTGGTTTACGTCAGGATAACAGGTCTATCTACTTTCATGCAAAACACATTTTTATGGCAAAGTGTTGTGGATGTTCACTCACCGTGATACAAATACACAATAATACCAAAATCAAAGTGCATCCACACAGCCGCACAGGTAGAACTGACCAGAGAAATGGAGATAATATTTCAGTTCTAATGAAAGCCTATTGAAAATCACATACATTTTGGAATAATACAGATTCTCTTGGGTAGCTTATCGGGTTCTGACTACATGTATTAGGGCTTAAGCAATATTACTTTATTAGGGCTTAGCTTGGTTAATATCTCTGCTCAGTACCGATTTATATGGCTTGAGTGGTCAACAGTGGATGGGCTCACACAGTAGGGATGTGTTTTAAAATTAATATTATAGATCAACCAAATTACAGCAAGCAAAGAGCAGTGCGGGATATCCCAGCAGTCTTAATGCGCACACTGTAGCTCAGGACTGAATCAAACTCTTTGCGCTGATGAGTTCGAGAAATGAAAGCCAAATCCTTTGTGTGAATTGCCCGAATAATACACAAACAGCTTGGCATCACTGTCCCTCTCTGGCTTACTTTGGTTTGATAACTACAGTTTTAATACATCCCCCCTACTGACAAACAATATGCACGAATCGACGCAGGTGCAGCTAATCAGGAATATCAATAAAAATGAAGAAGCTTGGAATCATTTCCCTTATGGCAAAAATCTGAGTTATGTTTCATATGCATACTTAAGACTGAGATTAGAGGTAAAAACTGAAAGAGCAAGCGTTGTTGGGAAATCTAGGCCACATGTAATGCGTGCTGCATGTGTCCCATTGAGAGCACGCAGCAAGGCTTTCTGTGTAGCGGTGCCAGTGATGCATTCTGCTCCTCTACCCACAATGCAACAGTGCCACTAAAAATAACAAGGGGAAACACAGGCGAGAGGTTCTATGAGAGCAGCACACTGCTGTGTATGACCCAGAATCAGTGGATCGGCTCAGCATAGTGAAAACTATAAAACGTGGAGTGATCTGATCACTCTGAAAATCTCAGGGAGCAAAGCATTACCCTCAGACATTAACCTGTGGGCAGAACACCGCTAAACTGGGCTTTCTGTGCAAGGAAAGAATGTGCTGATGGCAATGAGACAGTGAAATGGTATGCTGGGGTTATGCTAGCTGTTATCATTTTTACTGATACTAAACTGTCGCTCAACATGGAAATTACTCAGGCCTCGTCGAAAGCAGTGATCATTCTCACACCTTTTAAATCGACCACACTCAGTCAAACAAATAGGGTTGCAATAGCGTTTCATGGGCTAATTTCTGTTTGCTTCATTTAGAATGTGCGCACGCACTCTCCATGCTAGACCGTGGCTCTGTTTTTCGGTAGAAATAATTACCCTCCTGAGAAATAAAGGTGTGTTCGCTTCGTGCGGCGCCACTCTCCATCCTGGCAATAACTCACTCACACCTGACCACACTGCCTCTCTATCTATGTATGTGTGTCTGTCTTTTCAGAAGCATAAGCACGTTTGTTTTTCTTTTTTTTAAGCGGATCTGTCAGTAGCCTGGCCTCATCCATCAAGTCAGCTGTCAAAGCAACATGTTCGTTTTAGTTTTGGATACCGAATCAGGGCCTCCTTCTGCATTCACAAAATCCAGTGTATGTGTGTGTGTGTGTGTGTGTGGGGAGAGTCGAGCCTGATAAAGCCCAGACACTCTGTCTGTCTGGAACTGGTGCCACAGGGTCCAGCGCCCCTGCAGGGGCTTCTGGCCTTGCTACCTGTCCTGGGGCCCAATCGTACACACACACACACACACACACGCACACACGCACACACTCAAACACTTATACACACCCAATACTTATCCAACCAACATACACATGCATGCACACACTGGGGGCTGCTTTTCATCACACTCTCCCTACCGTTTGCTCTGAAAATAAATCCTTTGCATGGAAAGCAAAATATCGTACCAAAAACACAACATAGCTCTTCAGTCAAGTGCTAACTGTGTAAACAGAGATGAGGCACGGAGCAAACAAGTTGCACCGATTTCTTGATTACACCTTGATCATGTAATGTTAAGCATGGATGATTAAAATGGGATTATAGACTAATTAGATTATTTATTAGATTAAGCCATCATAAAGTGGTAGATTGATATGAAAATGATGTAAACATCATAACATGTCCTATTAGTTGCCTCGTCAACCTTCATCGTTTAAATTTGAATGCAACACTGCTTTACTAATGATGCATTTAAAAAAAAGAGAAAATACCATAGAGCCCTCCCATTTCAGGTGGTACATAATAATGAACCCCTGCATTCATGCATTATCAACTTTAATACCAATACTATACATTTTATATTTAACACTTCATATTCCTCACATCATATAGTCTTGAAAATCAGGACTAACTCTTGCTGATATAAAAACATGGAATTCGAATTTCTTGCATTGTGCTACTGATGAAAGCAAAGCACCTCAGATGAGCGTGAATTTTTCGAATACTAATTGCGCTTTTTTGATCTAATGTGATCAAGGTATACTAAATCAAATGCTTAAAAATGACATAAAACAGAAATCATAACACATTTGTCACATATTTCTGTGTAAAGCAGGCTCAGAGTTTTCGCTTGATGATAGCTGGGGGAGAGGAGAGGGGTGAAACATGACATTATGTTATTGATAAAAACAATCAAAAGACATTTAGAGAATTTTGTGTTTTAAGTGATTGATTCGGATAAATTATACATGGTATGACAAGGTGGAAAAAGGTCAGTTTGGATTTCAGTTGCCTTTAAAAAAGATCTCTGAAAAATCCTTTACATTAACTCAGTCAGTTTCCAAAAACGTGAAATATGCATGCAGTGAATAAAAAAGTGCTTCAGGCGACATCCAACATACTATATGTGTTAGTTTTTCTCAAAAATCTCAGTTATTCTGGTGAGAGGGTACACAGAGGCCAGAGCTCTCAAATGTTAAACTCCGCCGAACACAGAGCGCTTCTACTTCATTTTGCCCTGGAAACAAAACAAGAGCATAATGTCTGCCTTGATTATGCATGGATGCGTTTGCACATCCAGCACTAACCAGACGTGTTTTCTTAATGTCTGATGTGTTTAGTTGAACGTGAATGTGTTGAGAGCTTATACGTGCATCCAATCAGACTTCGAACTGTTTGTAGAAAAAAAAAAGTGTGAGTTTTCGATACAGTGCAGACGGTTGGGGACTAAACACGGCCAAGACCAACCCAACAGGGAGGCTAGTTTTAGAGCTACAACTTCTGCTGAAGCTTTGCTCCTCCAAGCAGCCAAATCTCCGTGTCTCTTTCGCAAGCTGAGTGGAATTAGAGTGGGCAAGAAGAACCCTGTCCACTCTGCCTGCTCATATTTTATCAGCAGCTCACCTGCCAAAACACTCAGAATTATGTTAATGACAGGATGAAATTTAATAGACACATGGATCTTTGTCTGGTGTCCACATAAATTGTCACTGTATTGTGAAACTGAATATTTGTTAAGTTCACAAACTTGAAAAATATAAAAAAAATTAAAATATATATTTTAAAGTCATCAAATGTTGAGCAATATTAACTCCTAGTAAGCATTTTGTTATCATGAACAGAGATGACCACAGTGGAATGAGGGAATGAGATGAGAAAGAGAGAGTTTTCTGAGAGGAAAGAAAGCAGGGGAGAGTATTTCAATCCCTGACCAAAGATCTCCGGCTCTTCCAGAGCCAGCTCAGCAGCCAGTCCTTTATTATTAATAATTCATGGCTTTGTATAGGGTGCACAACGGCTCTAACATGACATATTTCAAATGGAAAAACATAAAGAAAATCCACGGGTTGTGGATTTTGCGGCGTTGCTCTCAAAGTAGCCACATCTATAATCAGAAATATATATTATTTATGGTAGGACATGACCAGCTATATTTTATTCAGTTAAAAAAAAGTGGAAGTAGTACAGGTTAGGAGAGTCGGGTTATTGTAAGGAACACGTGTCCCCCCCCACACTTCTTCATTTAAAAGGAGCGCTCAGAGCACGAGCGGTACAGCATGCACTTCCTCAACTTGATAGAGGCCAACCTGTGAGATAGAGAGAGATGCAGAGACATAGAGAGCAGGAAGAAGAGGAAAACATACAAGAACATGACTGCAATACAAACACTACTACAGGATGAAACAATAGTTTGACCCCCAAACGCTGTTCAAAAGGATACAGGAGGCCAGCCTTCTCTCTTTGCATGGGAGAGAGAGAAAAGAAAAAGGACCATTTCCCCTCAGTCAAGGGCATCCGTTTCATTATAAAGGCAGTGGTGCCAAAACAAATATTATTTTTGAATCTTTCATTATCTTTCTCTCTGGAAAAAGAGGGCTAAAGCAGCATGTGTCGGTATTAGATGCGGTGGAGCCAGCTGCTGCGACTGACTGCACAGTCGCTCAATGTCAGCGGTTCAAAGCCAGGCAGCAATCGGATAGGTCAGCGCAGCCTAAAGGACAGCCTATCTGTGTAAATCATGATCCTCTCTTCCTTTCTCTCTCATTCTCTCAGAGTACCGAGCAGTGTATGAGAAGCACACGGGCGGCAGCAGGATGGCCCAGCCAGGCAGGGGGCTAAGAGGCCAACACAAGGTGACCATCAAAGGCAAAGGCACAAAGCCTTCACCTCGGTACTGAGCTACAGTCCAGCGCGCACACACACACACACACACAAATATAAGGCGATTGTAGGGAGTGTGTATTACTGTCATTTTCACCAGCATATACCAGAATAGTGGCACAACTGCCAGCACATGCCTTTGTAGTTTAGATTTAGCAATTACATTCTAGTCACAATCATCTGGTCTGCCGTTATGAGCGTCGCCATAATTGTCACTCTCTTTCTTACCATTTATATGATTCGTGCATTCATTACTGAGAATGGCACAATGTGTAAAATTACAATTACTACCAATATTACATTGCACAGCGTTAAAATTGTTACAACATCCTGACAAAGGCAATATGTATAAAAAATTATTCTTTTTTTATGAGGACATCTATAGGATTTCGGAAGAGATGCACTCTTAGAAAAAAAAGGTTAAACCTAAAAACCTTAAAAGGTTCTATGTAGAACCTCATGATAGAGTGTTTCCCTTATGGAGAGGGTTCCAAGTAGAACCCCCTTAACAAGCTAAGAGCCCTTAACAATCAAAAAAACATTGAGAAACCCTTTTTTATCTAAGAGTGTGTGTATATATGTTTGTGTGTACATTTGTATGTGGACTTGTACTTATCTCTATTTGTATTTAACAAATGCCCCCATAATAATTGGAATACATGACAATTTTGACATCATTGGGGACATTTTGCTGGTGTTCGTGAAGAAAAAGGCAATGAAAAAAAATAATAATAATTTTTTATAAACTAAAAGAGCCAAAACAATTTCTGTTTGAAAACTGAGGTTAGGGTTAGGTGTAGGCATAGTGTTATTTAGCTAAAGTAATACACAACTTAATAGAAATAATCACAAAAATAGTAATACAAGAGTGTGTGTACATGTCAGATTTAGTACAGTATGACATTAACATTTTCATTATTGCAAAGGAAATAGAATGAAAAGGCCATAGATTCTATTACTAATAAAACATATATATG
Source organism: Olivaichthys viedmensis (assembly GCA_028565825.1). Classification (NCBI taxonomy): domain Eukaryota; kingdom Metazoa; phylum Chordata; class Actinopteri; order Siluriformes; family Diplomystidae; genus Olivaichthys; species Olivaichthys viedmensis. The sequence goes on along the minus strand of JAOUQW010000049.1, from coordinate 5,591,061 downwards.
CTTTTGAGTTGTGGATGTACATATATATGTGTGTGTGTGTGTGTGTAAGTGTGTGTACAGTATGTGCATGTGTCAGGTTAGGAGCGTTAATGAATGCTGAATGAAATTCTGCCCCTGAGACAGTCACGCTCCTTAAGGGCTCCCTGTTCCCAGTAGCCACGAGCAAGGAGACTTTACCCACATGGAGGATGATATATGGACTCCCTCTCAATATCACTGACTTTAAGCACACATAATGGAGTAGAGCAAATTGCTCAATTTGGGCAAAAATATGGCACGGATGCAGAAGAACTGCCATGTCTTATGAGCAGAAATGCTCGCCTTATTGATCAGCGATGAATATATGAATATCAGTAGTTCTGGCACCTCTTATAGGTATGTCTGAAAAGCTTTAAATAAATACATCAACCAAAAAGAAAACAATTCCTAAAAAGGTCTAAAACTCTACCTCTAGGATAAAACCTCTTTGCATTCCTCTGCATTTACATTTTTTTGTATTGATTGCTCTTTATATTACTTCTTTGTATTTATCCGTTAGGCACTTACTTAGGTCCTTAAGTCCTTACTTAGATTTTGAAATTGTCTTTCCAGTTTTTTATCTTTAGTCTTTCAGATTATGCATCCTTACTGATTCTCAAAGTATCTTGTATCGTTGAGCCTTCAGCGGTTTGCACCTTTTCTAAGTTGCTCTGGATAAGAGTGTCTGCCAAATGACTAAATGTGAAAAGTAAAACTGATAATGTGGCTAACTATGCAGGAAATCTAGCGGAGACTGGTTACATTAATCTCATGTGTACAATAACAACTGGCCTTTACTAATATCTCACTTATTATTAGCCACAGTACCACTTGTATATGTTCCTGTACCATACTTTAGTCATATATCCGTCATGAATCACACCTTATAAGAAGCTGATTGAGATCTCAACATCTTGTTAATGCAGTTATAGCAAGCAGGCAGTTTCAAAAATATATCCTGCTCTTTCCGCCCGCATGGGAAGCGATGACCCCCTGAAGAATATAATTTCAGGCTCCTTCTACTGCTTCCCTAAGAGCTGAGGAAATAAAGGGATGAAATCAGCCTTAAAAAAAGAAGAGAAGAGTGCAATGCTTGCAATGTTACAACTCTCTCTCTCTCTCTCTCTCTCATTCTTTTAAATAGAACCCCTTGAGGTTCAGGAGTCACAGCACCTTTCATTAGCGCTGGCTCCAGCCCTGCTGTCCGGGCATCATTAGCAATCTCAGAAATCAGCAGCACACATCGGGTCATTCTTCATCTACCTGTCCAGCAGCGTCGCTCTCCCTGTTCTCCCCACCCTCCCCTGCACTCCTCCTCTCCTCCACCTATCCACCCATCCACGCTTCCACGGTGTGTATACATACAAATGTACAGAGAGCACACCAGGGCTCATGCGAGGGGGGGGACAACTGACATACACTTCCCCCCCCCCATATATCTCTCTGCCTCTCATTCCCTCTTCCATGCTCATAAACTGTCCCACTATGTCAGACTCACTTTGACACACACTCGAAAATGAATTCATAGAGCTTTGCATTCACACTGTGCTCTCTGCAACTGCTGTCTGTTTTGGTGTGAAATATTTACTACTGTCTGTCTGTGTGTGTGTGTGTGTGTGTGTGTGTGTGTGTGTGTGTGTGTGTACACATTTCCTCTAAACTGCACTGCCCTCTGTTGGAAATCAAACAGCACATGAATGAATAGAAAATAAGAAGACACAGATTATCTCCAGTCTCCACTATGATCTGATTCAGTCTCCTCTGAACACCATCCCACCTCCATTATTGTCATCACACTTTGTAATTTTATTCTCTTTATTTCAAATATATTAAGATTTACTTGCATTACTTAAATTAAGATTTATTCCTAAATATAACATACTACCCTGTTCCCTTTAAGATATGGTCTATTGTGGTAAACTGAATATATATATATATATAACATTTATTTGTTTTTTAAATAAATAAATAAAAATATCTGACAGATAGCATATATTTACAATTTGACAACATGGATCC
>JAOUQW010000049.1:5524774-5538526 GCA_028565825.1 Olivaichthys viedmensis | reverse complement strand
CTTGGACAAGCTATGTTCACTCACTGGATATGTCAATGTCATTTTTTTGGGAAAAAACTATGCACTATAACCCCTCTCTGATATGAATTTACTTTCATTCAATGATGTTCTTACATTTCAATTTTAAGTATATACAGTCTTAAAGTTTCATCTAGCATCCTAAAGGGTTCTTAGGTTTATCGCTGTGGGAAATCTCCTAATGGATCTATGTAGAACCCTACAACAGAGGGTTTCCCTTTCAGAAAAGGTTACAAGGACAACTAGTTTGGGGAAACTCGAACCCTTAAACATCCAAAGAACCCTTCAGATAGCTTTTTCCTAAGTGTTTATGTAGGCAACTTGCAATAGTTTGCAACCTAAAAACCCCATTTTGCCTCAACATTTTGCAAAATAATTAACAAAAATATCCCTATTTTTTTTGTATACATTAATATGGTTAGTCGTATTGTGTTGCCTATTCAGGAATTTTTCCCTGAGGCAGCACTTGCTGTGGACTGCCATGTTTTTGCCTTTTTAAGATGCTACTTGGTCACTCTCATGTTTTACTACCATGGTTTTGACAAACTGCTATATGTCATGTAAGCAGTTTTTACCACCAAGGTTTGGAATATAATGTTGAAGAAGTAGTCATTTCAGATTATATAAAAGGCATATTATACACTAATAGTAGAACTTGAATGTTGATTAATGTGTGTTTATTTGGACCTGGCAGGGCGGTCAGGGTCCCATTGCTACTCGCTTAACCTGGAAAGATGGTGTTCCTGTAAGCCTGGAGAAAAGCCAGGGGTTAATTTGGAAGCTTGGCCCACAAAATAAGCAAGATTCGTATATGTGAATCTAAAAGTTAATGTGCCATCTTCATTGTTAGTATTGCATTAATTTGGGAGAATTTTTGAACAGATTATTGTCCATTCCTAGCTAGACTACATCCAGTAAAAAATACATTGGCTTAGCTTGTCTATTGTGGGCAAGTTCATATGGTATTTTGAAAACTTTCTCTGCCTTCGTATGATTTTTCGCAAATTATGATTTTAAATAAATAAATAAATGACTCAATAAACAAACAAACAATCAAACGAATCAATGCATACATAAATAAATGATGCAGTATGCTTACTAGTTGACAACATGTTAGCACCAGCTAGCTGAGGCCTGAAGTTGAAAGATAACAATGCAATATGATTGAGGCACCACTTGCAGTGTGTTTCTGTTAGTTTCAATAGCTGCATATGGAGCCGCTCATGCATACAGTGCATCCCTAAATTTTTTCTGAAATGTGAATAAGATAAATAGCAAAAGCAATGCTCTGACCTTCATAAATAAATGTCACGCATCTGATGGCAGGTCACTGAAAATTTGTCTCCGTTATTTCTTTGCATGCACTTGTACCTAATGGGTATTAAATTGGTTTGTCTATTTGTGGGCAAAATCTCCACAAGTTCTCCTGCTTGCCTGCTCTCTCTCGCTCTCTCTCTTTTTCTCTCTCTCTCTCTCTCTGATTTGGAGTTTCGATGACGGATGTTTGTGGCAGGAAAGACCTCTGTCACAGCAAAATGAGGTGATCTATCATTTTAAGATATGGTCTTCATATACTGTTTACTTGGAGATATCACTTGCCTCCAGCCAGTTTTGACCGGGGACATTTTGTGATATAGCAGTGATTTGTTTGGTATTGCTCCTACAATAAAAGCAGTTCCTGTGCCGAGAACACAACACACCGGTGCACTAATACACATTTTATGCACCCTCAACCAGCTTTTGTTCTTGGTTTTGGTCTGTCTTTGCATTTCGTCTGCTAGTACAAATTTTTATTTTTGCCTTGGTAAGAATAACCATTTGCATTTGTCTTGTGCCATCCTAACTTATTCGGCTGAATACACTATAAGTGATTATTGTGTAGGACTTATGTTGTGTAGCCCAAGATAAAATATAAAATTGGATCTCAGTGGCTATGTGGTTTAGAGGAGAGAATGTGGCTGATGATGTAAAGTGCTGGTTTGGTTTTCTGTTTGCAGTTGTAGCCTACCAGCCTAGCATATAGCATAGGTATGTATAATAACTATGATATTGTTGAACCATGCACATTTTTCGCCCATCTATCACACACATACACACCTACACACACACACAAAACACATCATCCTCTCTCAGCAGTTTTAGTCCTCCCTTGGCACTCAAAAATGGAGGGAAGCCATGGTGTAGGTAGTGCTGGTGAAACTAAACATTCCTTACTCCTTTATAATAGATGTGGATATCTCTAGGAAAAGGTGTTGGCTGTGTTTGGAGGCTCTTACATACATTGGTGTACTCATCAAGCATTAAGAAGTTGTTATTATTTTTTTTTTATTAGACTAAATTTCCAGGTCCAGATTAAGAACAGTCAGACTGAATAAGTGGAGTCAGCATTTACTAAGTCATTAAGTCAAGGCATGGGCTTTATTGTATCATGTACAGTGTAAATGTATTTGATAAAGTCATTAATTTGCTGATCTGTACTTTACCGATGTGGTAAGGGGACACTGTAAAAAAATAAAAAAAAAATAAAAAGTGCACGTATGGCATTGGCTTTAATCTACCCTTCTAAAGTGAGATGGTTGTGGCTCAGTTTGAAGCTGATAAATCTTTCTCCATCAGCTTCCAGACGCATGTTTGCTTTCATAAGTGGCATGTCGATGGTAGTGCCATGTGGCATTTCATATGGCCTACAGAAACACACCATCTGTGGTATAATTTCCCAACTTAAACTGTTTCTTCAGCATCTCAACAAGCTCTTAATTTCTCCGAGGCCCGTTCCATTACCTCTTTCCTGATGTCTGTCAACATAAGCTTTTTTAGAGCTAATGGACCGAAGTAATATAACAAAACAGAAGAGAGGCATTGTATGGCATTTTAATCAGTTTTATTTCTGTTTAATTATAATACCCCGATATAATGTGTGTTAAGCAATCCATACCCTAACTCAATGTAGCAAAAAGAAAAAAAGAAAAAAACGGCATTAAGTATGCATTACTGTAGGGCTAATAAAACTCATTTGTGGTAAATGTATTGCTTACATTGCATTTTTCCCGTAATACACAATTTGATAAGCCAACGGATGCATGATTGAAGTAAGTGAAGTGCATGAATATAATAATTAATAGAAAAACAAGACCATAAATGTTGGACAAGGCCAGCTCCAGACTGAGAGGGATTTTTGCAGTGAAGAATCCCATGTGGCAGTGTGCTAGGACTAGACTAGCTGTGTCTGGGCTGCTGAATCAACTCATTAAATAACTGTACGGTGACAGTCTGCTCATGATTAACTGGAGCACCTTTACCTACATATAATGTCAGTCTGGACCTATTTTAACAGCTGACCTTTCAGTGTCCAAAACATCCCTCATAATTCATCTTTGAAAAATATATGAAATGATCCAATGCAGACCTCATTATTACATAGTGACCAATGTTTTTTGTGAGACAGGAAACAATGGATCAACTGTAATTTTTACCTAAAGTTAGGCAGTGCTTTTGGTAACAATGGGCAAAACCCCTCACCATTTGCTTCAGACTTATTTGTTTTCTTATGCTTATGCCACACACACACATACACACACACACACACACACACACACACAAAGCGTTCCTCTTGATGGTCTAAGGAACTTCCATGGGTCTGCTGGCTCGATCTGGACGTATTTACTTGACTTGGAAGTCATCAAAGAAAAATAAACCACAGAAGTAGGCCTACTAATCTTGTGCTTAGAAGTATTTTAAAGAACAAACAATATCATATTGGCTTAATTATACATCTGAAAATGTTTCAGAAATTCTTTTAGCTGAACTTTCTGAAATAAACATCTATCTTCTCTATTTAATATGATATTGCAATGGCACATTGCCGGTAACCCACTCAATCAAGCCAAGTATTATGGAGTACATTCAAACTTCGGTTTGCCCTGACTTCATCTATTTCTTTCAACCCTATATGCCAAGATGATATGCTTATGTTATGCCAAAGCAGCTGGTTAGGGGCACAAAGCATTACCCAACATCCTGCAAATGTTGCCCTGTCACATTGACTTTTAATAGGGAGGAATTTGCTGGAACCTACATGAAAAGATGGTTGAGTACAATTCATGGACCGAAAGTCATTGGCCAAAGGTTTCCGTTCCTGACACGCAATGTTCTCGAATGTTGCACATGCTGTCTGCCTAATGTAGACTTGACTAGTCCTTATACTACCTATATCCCTATTTAATAATGTGTTTAATATTATTATAATATAATAATTGTTCCAGATGCAAGAAAGAAGTGCAATGTAATTGGATTTTGGATGAGGCTTTAGTAACTATTGAGGCCACATAGGGTTTAGATGTGACATACTGACACCAGTAGACTTATGGCTAGTCAGTAAAATTAATACTTCAGAGAACCTTAAAGTAGATCACAGAAGCTATGGTTTAAGCAACACTTAAACTTTGCACATTGCCACATCAATCTGTTTTTTATTGTAAAAGACAATCTTATGTCAGTTTTTTGCCTAGATGAATAAAAAATGTCTTTGTATAGCATATTACAAGTCCAAAAACATATAATTTATTAATTACCTGTTTCTATATGACATCGTTGTATTGAGATTTGGATTCAAAGTAAATCTGGAATGTCTTTTTTACAAAGCAAAATAATTAAACAAATATAGAAAGAAAGAAAGAAAGACAGACAAACAGCTCATATCCCACATCCAACATAATTCACTGTCAGTTGCTATTGAGATGAGATCTGAACTGTATGTGCCTCACAAATTTGTGACTGGAGTGAATTTTGAAGTTTGCTTTTAAGTTGAGGCAAATTTGATTAAATTGCGTTGGAAGTTTTATATGAAGTAATATAGACTCACCTAGATGAAGGATTTGATTAAAGAGGATCTATTGTGTAATTTCTTTCCCATTTTTGCCCTCACTAATATTGCATATGCGATTAGGGCTGTCTTTGGGAGCTAGCGAAGGCCTCCAAATCGAATTTGAGTCCTTGACCAGAATACCAAAGCATATTAAACCCAGAAATGATCTAGTGATGCAAATCATTAAACACATTTGCATTTGCTTACTGAAGCTTATCACAGAAATTAAAGTCTGAAAGTGAAAGAGAGACAGTGGGATATGCTTAGGTAAGAGGGTATTAGATGGAAATGACATTGCCACTAACACATCCCCCTCCCCCAATTTTCAGTAAAGGTCTGCACGAACAGTTACAATATGTTTCTTCATTGGTGTTTCCTTTAAGTTTATTTAATTTCAACTGGATTTAAAAAAACATCATTTTGAAAAAACAGACTTGGCAGCTAAAAATTGTTTCAATCCTCAGTTCATATAAAAAAAATAAAAAAAAACATTTGTTTGTTAGTCCTAATAATGATCACTCTTCAGCAACATGCATCATGTCAAATCAACATTATTAACACTTAAACAACATATAGACATCTAATAATTAATTAAGGCACTTTGTGTCAAAAATCAGTGTGGCTCATATAAAAACATCACTTTTGACACAAATAAATGTATAAAAATGAATTTACTTCAAATCCTTAATTGCCATTACACTTACACATAAGTGCACTTGTGAGCCTGGAAAGGGGTTGCATGGGACAGTGGAGTGTATAATTGTCTGAGATCTGGTAACCCTTAGACAGATGAAAATCAAATACTCTCCAGTTTGTGTATCTGGTCTCTCATGCCCCTATATGCCCACTTCATAGTTAATTGATCAAAATTAATCTTTGGGAAAAGGGTCCTGCCTCTAAAGCTCTGGGCAACTTACAGGTGTGAACAACCATAAAGCCTAACCTAAATGTGTTCCTTAAATACTTTCGTGTGGAAAATGCAAATTGTCAGAGTTTCATAGCGTATGGTTTGGCATATTAAATCAATACTGCATTATGGAGGGTAAAACAATTAGGCATCTGAAATATATAACGATGAAACAATTCAAGAACAATATTCTCCTCCTTAACTCAATCCTGCTCAATCAAGTTCAGACCTCAAACTAAAAGTCAAACATTATAATACACCAGCAATTGGCATGAGTAGTGAATAGTCCTCAGTACCCTGTGGTAAGCATGTCTTGCTAATAAACTGTTACAATCCACCACACTTGGAAATCTGCCCTGCGGCCATTGTCCGCGAGGCTTAGAGCAGGCCGACATGGAAGAGCAGAGTGATCTGGAATGATTAGTTTCTCAGCATCTCAACATGTTGTCAATTACAGCAATGGATTCCCAACATCACAAAAGCTGACAGCGCTGGGCATACTTGTCAGATGTGTATATTCCAGCTACTAGGTGGCTTCGGGGTTGTTAAGGCATCTGAGAATTAAGGGTCTTCAGAGAGCCTACCTCTCCCCCCATCCTTAAATAAATAAATATACCTGCCCAAGCAATTTGGAATTACAATAAGGATCCTCAAGGTCTTTTGTGGAGACAGAGCTTGCATACAAACTAATGATCACTAGAAGGGGAGCCGTATGCAACACGGGCGCATTGATTTCTCTGACAGCTTCTCATCAGTTGTGTTAAGGCTTTTTTCTCCCTCTCTCACGGGCTTCCCTTATTCTTTCTAAACATGCCTCATGTTCTCGCTCTTTACTTCACTTATACACACACACCTACACAATCACACATATTTACGCATACAGCCTAATTGCAGTCCGGAGCTGTGAGATTTAGTTTGAGAGAAGTGGTTGAGGAAAAATACTAAATCCTCCAGTTCCATATAAGATACTCTGAAGTAGAGTAGCGTTTTACAAAGACTTATGAATGATTTAGAAGTTTAGAACTTTTTTATTCACTCAAATAGTAGTTGTGGACACACTTACAGGTCTGTGGAGACAGAATTTGTCTTCAGAAGCAGAAATCTTAATGTTCTAGAGTATAAAAACTGAACTTGGATAGTTTATATTAACAAGACATCTTTTAAAAAAGTGTGATGAAACACTTTGATATCTGACTCCACTGTTGAACTGGATATTCAATATGTCATACCTTAAATCAAACAAAACAAAAGCACAATTTGTTAATATATAATTTTTATTTTGACATCGTTGTGAGCAAATGGAATATGTTTTATGTTGATACACCAAACAGATAAAACCCAATAATGAATTAATTGAATACAAATGACATCTTATAGAATGCAAGATTAGGTTTTAAATGCACACACCACATTCAGGTTTTTTACTTTATGCTATGCATATAATTTTTAATGACCGTGGTGGTGGGTAAACTTCAGGTCTGTGGACATACCTTACCTTGACTTCAGAAACAGTAATGTCATTGTCTGCAACCCACTCTTTGCTATATTGTGACAAATAATTTAGATTGATGGCTTTTGGCCTTTTTTTTTTACAGGATATAGGAAAAGTATCCATCGTTATTTTATACAGTGTGACTCTCTCTGATGGAACTTCTTTTTGTTCTGAGAAGGAAAAGTAAACATTAGCAAGAAACTATGTGAAGATGAAAGTGACCAATACAGTTCACCACAACCATCTTGTTTAGACAGGGATATATCCTATGCAAAGAACTAATGGCAAATATGTACACAAATGACATATAACCGGTCACTACCTTTAAATTCTGTGATTGGAGCATCCTATTATATGTTCCCAATGCATTTTTCGAGGATGTGTTAACAAATAAAGACATCTAACTATTTCAGCATTTCACATTATTAACTGTCCAACAATGTAGTATGTTGAATATATTTAAAAATGTATTAAAATCTTAATATGTAACGGTATAATTGCATTATCTTGCTACCAGATTCCAGCATGACATTTTGTTCCCATCATGCAGTCATAATATAACCTAATACATATTTGGTGTTTGGCACATTTAATTTAATTATCTTTGCTAATGTGCATCTTCAGCTGAAATGCTATTGTATTTATTTATTCGCTTATTAAAATACCCTAACATTATTAGGGTCTCGCACATGGTTTAGAATAAAGTAAATCTCTATTTCTGATGATTATTGTGCTTCCTGACCATTCTTGCCCTATCCTAATAAGAGGAAGCATGCCTTGTTGCTTTTTCAAGACCTTGTGTAATTCACTGGCCAAAAGATCCCATGCTCTGGGCATGCCAGCGTTAGCCGGGCCAGTTGGAGCTGTGCACTAATTATGCTTGAAGCAGAAAGAGTCGTGACCACATGGAAGCCTTTTTTCATGAAAAGTCATTAAAAAGCTTTCAACAATGGCCACCACTTAGATGATACAGTAATACAATTACGAGTTTTACTTTCTGAAACACGTAGGCCGATTGATGTCAATAGGTGATGCTGGATTTCAATAGGTGATGCTGGATTGATGTTGCGCCTGCTTTTAATTATTTTAGATTCCCCATCAATTTTGAGTGGATTCACATGGGAGCTGGCACAGTGGAAAAAAAAAAAATAGGCAGTCCGAAGCCTTTTAAATTATCCAAAATGAATGGAGGTATTCAATCTACTCTCAGATGTTGAAATTAGGTTTGCGACACTCGCTGTGCATGCCATCAAATTTCTCATTTTGAGCTCAAGTCTGTGTTCCGCAGAGCCATATATTTGGACGGATGGAACTTTGCCGAGCCGTGGTTCTTCTGGGATCTGCGAATTTTCACAGTTTGATGAGAAATGTTCCACTCCATCACATCTATAGATTATTTTCTGCCTGTAAATTTCTGACTTTTATTAATCAAATCATTGCTGTGCGCTCCCTCACTCCTTCCTTCCTCCCTCTCTCTCTCTCTCTCTCTCTCGCTTCAGTAAGCTCCTGTTTGAAATAGATCTTGTGGCAAGCACTTCCCCACTGCTATAGAGGGTTTTGAGCAATAAGCTCATGTAGTTATGCAGAGTTTCCACCACCACTTCCATCTCCTGTCATGTCAGAGCTACAGCTTGGACAATCAACCATGTTTGAAAAGGGCAAACATAACGAGATATCATGTTTGCTGTCAGAAATGTGATTACAGATTATCCTAAATGATTTTAGGGTAGAATGGTGAAACTACACATTTACTGAATTTACTTATCTTTATCAAAGATATCAATGATAATGTAGAAGAATCGCTCTATAGCATCTTCTGGCTCAGTTTTCATTTGGGATTATTTTCAATATATGTCATTTGGAGTGGATGCATGGACTGTTTCTTGCACCGAGTTTGGTCCTTCGGGTGCAAATCTTAAGGGGCGATGTTTCAGTTCTTCAGCAACTACCATAATTCACAGTTTCTTTGATGACCAAAATAGATGTTGTACATAATTTGATTGCACACTTTTGTATGCCGTTTACACACAAGAGACCCAAGATAAGTTTTTTTTAGTTATTCTGTTAGTTTCACTCATTAACTTAGAAAATACAAGTGTAGTTATAGCCGCATGCATGTTTTCTAAAAACTTGTTTTATTTCACTTACCAGTCGGTTGCTCAGTGGTTAAGGTTAAAGTTCTGTGCTACTGACGGGAAGGTTGCCAGAGAGCCACTGTTGGACCTTTCAGCAAGGCCCTTAACCCTCAACAGTTCAGCTCTATGCTTGGATTCTGCATCAAATACAAGTCACATTGCTTAAAAGCACCCTATAAAATGTAAAATGTATTTGGCACAACCTTATGATTTTCACAGAATAAAACCCATTGTGGTGCCAGATTGCTCTCTTTTTTTCAGGAAACTTGACTAGGGTCATAATATTGTATTACTGTATCATCAATTGAAAGTGTGGAAAAAGTAGTGACAGCATAGAAAAACATGAGCAAAAACTACCAGCAAGTACTTTTAGTGTGAGGAAGCCAAGCTTGTGCCAGTGCCCTTTTATACCCGTCATTCTTGGCAAGAGAACAGGAGTGCTGAAGAGCTCGGGCCAAGGCAAGGTTATTCACTGCACACGACTCTCAGCCAGTCTGTGACATTTTAGTAATGCAAAACGGCTGAACCATGGACAGAAGCAGCCGAAGAATGCCACAGCCTAATACATGCCACAGTTGTAGGTGAAAACCCTACTCTATGTGTCAAGATGATGCCCAAGAACAATGCCATCTGCGATTACATGGGTCAGCCCTCCTCTCTGGTCATTGAGAGGCAGGCCTGCTTTAATGCGCTGGAAATTTTCACTCGCTCTATCTGAGGTCAACAGACTTTCTTTCAAAGAGGTAGGACGAATGATTGGAGGAGGCTTACAGCCTCATGGCACTGTGCCTGGCATGCTTAACGGGATCAGAGGACAGCTGGCAGGCCCACGCTGCCTTCCCATGGAGAAGCACACAGAGTCCGGCCAACAGCATGTAAATCACCCGACGCTGCACACAATCCCTCTTTGTCTGAAAGAGAGAACTGAAGAAGCAGAGAGGACTTAACTGAGCACATACATGCCTGACTAAATATGAATGTCAAGATACAAGATGGCTTGATTAGGGACAATAGTTATTTTGCTTTTGACTAAAAAGCTACATTTTATATAGGCCCATCAGACTATAAACCTGGCCTGAACAACTTAAAACTTACAACAACTTTCTCTTTTGCAGCTTCAGCTTTTGTTCCATTTTTATATTTAAAATCAGTAAGTGGTACATTTAGGATAGTCCAGGTCGCTTCATCAGTTGTGTTAAGGCTTTTTTCCCCCTCTCTCACGGGCTTCCCTCATTCCTTCTAAGCTCTCAGGTCGGTTAGTCACATGTTTTATCTCCTTTGACAGTGTCACATTTTGTTTGTTGAAATAAAGTCAACTGCTGATGCAAGATCTTACATTCACAAGAACTGGCACATCAAATACCAACATTTGGGCATGGGATCAATTTGCAATTTTCTATACTGTACTGTTATCCCTGATTGTCATTAAGACTTAAATCAACATGGGGAAGTTGTTTAACTGTATTTGTTGAGTCCCATGTCATATACAGTAGGTTATTTTCAACAACCCTAAAACCAACCACATTGTGACATTTGATCAGATGTATTTTTTTTTGTTATGTCTTTTAGTTCTTTTTGAGAAGCCCTAAAAAAATAAGGATTAAAGTAATTTTGTTATGCATTTGGAACACTGAACCAATAAGCTGTTCAAACCAAGATTGTTCATATTCATGTCTCTTTCCAGGATCTTCCACACAAGCCAACAATTCCCTTCTTTTCTTGTTTGTATTTTCAAATTGGACTTTGTGTGGGGGAAATGATAAAATAAAACATAAAGGCCTGTAGTCTGCCTGGAGGAATCTCTTTAATGAAATCATTAAAAGTAATAAACAAAATTACTTATGAGGGCAAAATATTATTTTCTCAAGGTAAATTGCTCCACAATAATAAACCCATAACTGCCTTCTTTTCAAAGGTGCCTTATAAGCTAACCCGGCAGAGGATAATTTAATTGGCTGAAATTCAATAAAACATATTGCAACGTATTATTACGTGATAATGCAGGAATCATTGCAGATTAATTTAGCACTAAGCTAAATTAGCTCGGCGGACTGGACTACTGGACTATAAATGCCTACTTTTAAATATCAAACACAATTCCATTAAAGCAATTTCTTACCGTCTAGTGATAACATCATTTATAGCTTATTGCTGCAGTGGAAGTAGAAGCAGACAAAGTGTGATTGGGGGTGGTGGGGGTGGTGAAGGATCATGTTCTTTCATCTTATTGAATGTCCTTAGGTTATATATTTTTGTCCTTATATTTACTTGCATAACATTTTAATTCTTTATACTCTAACTTTCTATTGCATTGTGTATCTGGTTCACAATAAAGTAGCTTTAAGTTGGTCCTGGTGTAACTTTGTTCAACCTGACATGGTGCTACCTTTAATTAAAGTTTAAATAAATTAATCAAACCTGACATGGTGATACCTTAAATTAATGTTAGCTTCCTCCTACACTGCTCGTATGTGATTGCCAGATTCACTGCAAATGATAAGTCCTGCTACATAGGGATCCTGCTACATAGGGATCCTGCTACATAGGGATCCTACTACATAGGGATCCTATCTTCTCAACTCCACTCAGTCATGATCAATCCATTTTCTGATGCCAGTTTACTTCAATTGTCAAGACTGAACTAAAAGCAGGAAAGACGATTACATTAATGAATAATAAGCTTTTAATTGTACCTCAATATGATCACCACTGATGTTGTGAATACCATAGCATATTGAGTAATCGAGTGCTCAGTGATCAGCCTCCTCTTCAATTTTTATATTAGAAAGGGAGCAAACAGATATTTTGCCCAGTTATTACAATATGTTTGTTAATACTGTAACCTCATTTTTTTATTTATATGTTTACTTTTACATTATATCGTAGACATGTTCGCTCTTTGATCTAAAAATGCAAAGTTGCAAAACATTTGTGTTGACTTTTATTTATTCAGTTGTAGATCTCTTTATACATGTATCTCTTTATTCAAGTTATTATTATTATTATTATTATTAATAATAATAATAATAATAATAATAATATTACATTGGGGAAAAATTTTAAAGTAGGAAAAATAATGTAAAGTAGGAAACCACATTCCATAGAGCCATAATACAACTCCATTATGAGGAAATAAAAACAACCAGGATGCCCCTGGGCCTAAAGCTTTGATAATATTTTTGCTGGGAAGTGTGTTTCTCTGTATAAACTGTTATGGCTCTGAAATTCTGGTACCTTTTAACAAAGCAACCAGAATCTGTACATCCAATTAGTCCTTCACTTTTGTATGCAGATTTTAGTCTGAGCTTTGCAATAAAAGCACCCCCACTCCCCAACAAAGCAGAACAAAACACAACATACAAGCAAACCAATAAAATTGATTGCAAAGGGGTTAATAAACATGGCAATGAGTTAGTGTCTAAAATTATTTTCTGACTTTTATTAGAAAACACAAGTTGTGTTCATTTTTGCAGGGTATTTTGTAATGATAATTTATCAGAAACTATTCTTAAAAAAGCCTTTATTATGATGATGATTATTATTATTATTATGTCATCATATTTTGCTTGTAATTCTAGTACATTCTTATGAAAGCTTATCATATGCCCAAGTATACATTTTTGAGAATGCATCCTACAGTCTTTCCTGCTCTGCCCTAAATCTATGTAGTGGGTTGTAGTTTGTACTTGCAATGTTTATGTACAAATACTTTCTTGTTTTTATCCTGGTGTGTCTGAATTGGTTCTTTTTGGATAAAGTGTTTTCAGAAAGACATTCTGCACATTTCGTATCATGGACTGGTGCAAACATGAAATGTCTTTCCTTTGTATAAAATGACTGGATATAAACAAGACAAAATGGATTGTCATACATATAAAATCCTACTTTGTTCCTATTAATTAAGAATATGTGTAATTTAGCTGTAATGTAATCATACTTCTTTTTCAATAAAAATAAACAAGTAATGGTTTGATTAAACAAGGCATATAAATATGTACCTCCTTAAAAAGATGCTGTTCTAAAGCGGTCTGGTGGCGAGGGCTGAATTTGCACAGGAATTCACTGCACACCCCATTACAACCTGTCTGGAGGCCCTGCCTGTCCATCGTCACGCTGAGCCGGGTCTCAAAGATATCTAATTATTTACCAGAGGTCAAGAAGCAAGTGCCCTCGACAAATCCAAGAACAGGGCCCTCTCCTATTAATCTCCATTCTGCGGATGATAGATATGTGATGGGGAAAGGGCCACTCGTGCCCATTCCTGATTTACAGAGCCGCATCAATCTTGTCACCCACTCTCCAAACAATAACTGTCAGGGTGGGGGTTAGTGAAGGG
>JAOUQW010000049.1:5463931-5496212 GCA_028565825.1 Olivaichthys viedmensis | reverse complement strand
TCAGCCATGATACAGCGCCCCTGGAGCAGGGAGGGTTAAGGGCCTTGCTCAAGGACCCAACAGTGGCAGCTTGGCGGTGCTGAGGCTTGAACCCACGACCTTCTGATCAGTAGCCCAGTGCCCTAACCCCTGAGCCACCACTGCCCTATGAAGATTAGTCTAGTAGCAGGAAGTGCTATCGTATTCCTGCATTTCTGAATTGACACTCGTCAAATTCTGTGGGTTTGTTTTACAGTTCAGCTCTTTGAAGTGATCGAAACGGAGAAGACGTTGTACCTTATTATGGAGTATGCCAGTGGTGGTAAGGAACACTTAAGTCTTACTGTCCTTACAGCCTTAAATCATTGCCTTCTTTTTATATGTATGTGTATGTAAGTATAACTCCTGCGTCTCTTTTGGAATAGTTAGGCATAGACTTGGATCAGGCCCAGAGTAAGAATAAAAAGGTGTCATTTGGGTTGCACAAGTCATCATATTTTAATTGTTAGCACGATTTTTGCCTTCCTCGATTAATAAAACAAAATCACCTGCAATATTGGTGAGTTTGGTCAAAGTTGACTCATTGACTACCGTCAGATATTGGTGTTTATTGACTGTAGTGTACTAAATCATGAGCTCCCCATTAATATGTTAGAACTGGCTGCTTGCTTGCATACGGTATATAAATGTATATTTTAAAAAATTACACATGTGAAGGAATACAGGTTTATAACGTACAGCGTGAAAAGCCTGCTTTCTGTTTATTTAAAACGATAAAAGTGCAGTAAACCTATTTTATTCCTAAATTGGCTGAATAATCGTGATAAATAATCATGACTTCAATATTGAGTAAAAGCATTGTGATGATCATTTTAGCCATTTTATGTATATATATATATATATATATGCGCAGATATAGGTTTTATAGTGTTTAGTGAGTTGTAAAAAAAATAATAATAAATAAAATTACACAGAAAAATGCCCTGTGCAGATCTCTGACTTGTTTCTTCTCCAACAATTTTTTTTATCCAAAACTAAAAAAAATTAAATAAAAAAAACTCTGCCAAGCGCTCACATGCACATGTGCAAACAGAAAAAATAAATCACCTCCAGCTGCGGCAGATACAACAACAAGCATGTACTCAGACTAAATATTTCCATCACTTCTGGCAGAGACGTACACAATACATGCGTGTGTCACATCAGTCGGCTCTCCTGCCCTGACTGCAGCTCTTTTGTGTGTTTGCCACCCTCGTGTCTCTTTTACGCCACCAGCATCACAGCACTGGGTGCTTTCCCTAATGATAACCTTGGCTCTCCGGCAGGGCTTTACGCTTTTGAATCAGCTTCCGCTCATACCATTTAAATATATTCATAGCCAGTCAGAGACTATTTTAACTCTACTGTGTCTCACAGTCTCTGTTTTAGTGCTGCCTTACAAGTCTGCTGCAAGTTTAGCGGCCCACACATTTACACTATAAGCCTGAAGTGCTCTGGGCCATGTGTGTGTACATGCAGTCCTTCTCTACCCACTGCCAGCCTCTCTGTTCCCTTCTTCACCTCTTAAAACCTCTCTCTATGCTCACTGTACTCCTTTTTTATTATTATCATTAGGTATACTAGTCTAGTAACTAGTATACTGCCAATACAGTGTATTGCCTATATGTGTGCTAGAATTAATTACTTAGTAGCCCCCCCTTTTTTAACAGTAGAGTACTAAATGTTTATAACAACAGCCAGGAGCTCAATCTGTACTGTTTTTATTTCAAATTCTAATAGTCTTATGAGTTGTGTACAGTGTGCACGTTGATTTACTAAGTACTACGAAGGCACATGTAGCTCTCCATAGGATTTTATACATTCATACTGTCATGTCTGTTTAGCTGCTGTGCTGTACAAGGATAAAGCGTAATGGGAATTCTTTATGTACCTTTTTTACTTTCCCTCTGTGACAGGTGAAGTGTTTGACTACCTCGTGGCCCATGGAAGAATGAAGGAAAAGGAGGCGCGGGGTAAATTCCGGCAGGTGAATTACATTGCAATCTAATCTCCAAGGCTTTGCTCCAAACTTTGCCCTGCTTTTTCAGTATGCTGTTTTTGTAGCTAATTTAAAAAGTTTTGCTCATTAATGCATCTCTCAGTGTTTCACAAAACGAATTGATGGTGGTGTTAATGGTGATTGTTTTTTATTGTAATTTTCTTATCTCTTTGCATTTCTTTTTCAGATTGTATCAGCAGTTTACTACTGTCATCAGAAGAACATCGTTCACAGGGATCTAAAGGTTATTATTGTTTCCGGTGCTGCCTGTTTCTTTGGCAGAAGCGTGCAGTTGTCTTTCATTTTTCAGGTCTTGCATCACACACATTATTTCTGACTCTCCCAGAAACATTGTTCTCTCTCGCTCTCTGTCTCTCTCTCCCACCTCTCTCATACTTACCCTTCCTTGGTTCTGCTTCCCCCTGCCACCATTTCTTTCTCAGGCGGAGAACCTCTTGCTTGATGCAGATGCCAACATTAAAATAGCAGATTTCGGTTTCAGTAACGAGTTCACGCTGGGCAATAAGCTGGACACGTTCTGTGGCAGTCCTCCTTACGCCGCCCCTGAGCTCTTTCAGGGCAAGAAGTACGACGGGCCCGAGGTGGACATCTGGAGCCTGGGAGTCATTCTTTACACGCTGGTCAGCGGATCACTGCCCTTTGATGGTCAAAACCTCAAGGTGAACCAGTTCTCACCTCGATTTTCTTGATATTTCCGCCTATAGTTGATCAGGTTATGAGTCATGCTTTACTTGTGCAAGATGACTTTTGTAGTCTATGGTTTGTGTGGAAATATTTGCCCACCTTGTTGCTAAGATGGTTCGTGTCTGATTGGCATTGAGTGGAAAACATATTTGTCAAACATATTTTCTGTTTCTGGAATTCTTTCTTAAAGCAGCGCAAAGTACTTATTAAGACATATGTAGACTCGTTCATGAACTGCTTTGCTTTTGTCTGTTAAGTCATTTGTAATGTAGGTCAAGTGTGCTGTCTTTGTGTCGCCGTGCCCGAGGGCGTGTAGAGGCAGGCCAGGTCAGATGATGTGTTCCATAGAAGGCTGGACTCTGTTCTCTTCCATTAGGAGCTGCGTGAGAGGGTGCTGAGAGGAAAGTATCGAGTGCCGTTCTACATGTCCACTGACTGTGAGGGCATCCTGCGCAGATTCTTGGTGCTTAACCCTGCCAAGCGCTGTACCCTAGAGGTAAGGAGAATGCACTGCAGCTCACTACTGTTACTGACAGTTTTGTGCTGTTGGGGCTGAGCCAGAGCATTTATTTGTTTACAATTATTTATTTTGCAGACACGTTTATTTAAAAGCAATTTACAAGTGATGCAGTATACAATAGTATACAACCCAAGGATTAGTGTTGGGTAGAATACTCAAGAAATGTGATCCATTAATAACTGCAAATCACATGACTAAAGATGTAAAATTACAAGACTGAAGATGTAATTAGTAATGTCATCTTTTAGTTGACTTAAACAGTGCAATCGCATCTGATTACTTTTTTATTACCTTACCTACTGATGTAACTGGTTTATTTGTTTTTTATATACTTTGGTGTAGAATAATCTTGTACTGTTTTAATAAAAGCCAAAGTAGAGTAATTGACCTCTTGTTACTAGAAATAAGCCAGACGTAAAGTGCTTTTTACAAGCATCAGAGTCTAATCATTATTTTTAAATGCATCAGTCAATGTAACATAAGGTACTGAGGATTACAGAAAAATAACATTCCTTCCATTAGAAGTTTGTGAAAATAAAATCTAACAACAATGACATTGCATCCCAACAGGCTTCAGCTAAGAGTACTGCGACACCCCCTACTTAGTTTCTAACAGCCCACTTATTTTCAATTCATTGTTATATGAATGTTCATTTGCTTTCTGAAAAGTCTCTGAGAAGAAAATTTGCAGATTGAACGCAGTTTGGCATATTGTTCCACCATCAAGAAACCACCAGTAAGAAGAGGCTGTTTTTACACTTAGAACCCCGCAGTAGTGGTATCGCCAGATGCTGTTGACTTGCAGACTGCAGTAATCGAAATGGCCCTGATTAGGGAGGGATGTAGGTGTACTTGGAGTTGATGCGATCAGCATAACGTGCATGTTTGTGTCGGCTGAAGAAACAGACGTGCCCCCGTGTGGTTTAATAGTGCAAGCTGGTAGGCCAGCCAGGAGAGAGTTGCGGTAGTCGAGCCATGAGCTAATGACCGACTGGACGAGTATCTGCTTCGCATATTCTGACTGCGATGGGCTGCCTGATATACGGAGCAAACCAGCAAGATCAGAAGATCGCCACAATATGTTTTGTGAAAGCGAGTTGATCATTAATTGTTCCTGGCAGACATGGATGGTAGTACCAAAAACTAGCCGACGGTGATTGGTATTGGATTGAGAGACTCGAGAAATCCTCATTAATTCTGAAATATCTGTAAGGCAAGCCAAAGTGCATGCCAGGACTCCAAAGGGAACTTCCAAAGGGAAGGACAAGTGATGAGTATCATCAGCATAGCAGTGATAACAGAAGCCGTGAGAGTGGATGACTATTGCAGTGAGAAGAGAAACACCAGTTGTCACCTGATGCGACTTTGACTCCTTGCCCCTCCATGGTGCCCTGTAGGATCCTCCCAAGAGGTAGAACTCAAACCATCTGAGTGCATTACCTGAGATGCCAAGGCTAGCGAAGGTGGACAGGAGATTATGATGGTTCCCCATATCAAAAGCTGTGGATGCATCCAGCAGTATAAGAACTGAGGACCTGCCTACAGCTCTTGTAGATCACAGGTTGTTCACAACAGTCAACACGGCAGTCTCGGTACAATGGCCACTTTTGTAATCCAACAGATCATTATGTAAGCGGAAAGAAGTTTGATTGACAGCGAGGAGTGTGGGAGAAGAAGTCAGATAAAAGGGGAAAAAGTAGTTGCTGTGTTATCCAGGCGGATCCATGTTCTGTGAGCACCAGGACTCTGGGTAAAGACTGAGTGCAAAGGCGGGGATGAAATCATCTTTGTTGACAGCTGACTGGCAGTTTAAGTGTTCGGCAGAGAAGGGGGGTTCTGTGGAAATCTGCTGAATATTGGCATAGGTGTGTTTCCTCCTGTAAACAAAATAAGGTTTGTGACAGCTTTGAACAACAGGGATATGCCAAAGGCTCATGAGAGCGCATTGTAGAGCTTAGGAAAAAATAAAAGAGATGAGTAGTTACCAATGAGCTGTTGTTGGTGCCTCTTTCACTGGCTTTGTTCGTTGGACTTACACCGGCAGACTCGCTGGTCTTTATACAAGCAAGATTTTCACTCAACGAGGGCTTCACAATAAGCCGAATGCCTCCATTAGGCTGATTAGTAAAATATTGTTTGGGTGGTACTCGGCATGCGCAAAACTAAACCGAAACGATTTAAGTTGCCAAATGAATATCACTCAACAAAACTATCTAATCCCTGAACTAGTTTCTAACAAGTCTCGGGTCAAGGAGCGTGAGCGTTGCTGCCTGTGTAGTGTGATTAACCATTGTCTATCTGCTTCTCCACTAGCAAATCATGAAGGATAAGTGGATGAATGTTGGACATGAGGGCGATGAGCTGAAGCCACATATAGAGCCTGTGGAAGACTACAATGATCCTGAGCGGATAGGTGAGAGTTGTTCTGCTGTAAAAGTTTGCTTCTGCAGATCTACCCCCTTGGAGAGTTTTGGTCTGACCCTGATCTAGCACTTTAATCTTCAGATTCTCCTGGAGATACTCAGTACCTGGGTGTTTAAATGGTTTTAATTATGAATGCATTCCTCAGTATTTCATACAGAGAATTTATTAGTTATTCACAATATTATTGGTGATTTTCTTTTCTGTTGGATCTTGTGGAGTTAATCCAGCGTTTCCCAAAGTTTTCTTTTTTGGGGGGAAGATGGTTAAAAAATAAAATATGGAGTCACAGGTTGTCCATAATAATAATAAAAAGAAATCAAAAATATATTATAGGCCCGCTTGATTGTCATCATTACATTGTATTTTAATGTAAGTAAAGTAAAGTAAAGTGCTGATTTTACGGATTTCACTAACTAGTTATATTCTTTCATTACAGCAAATTAAACACACATTTTTCTCTGAATTCAGGACAAAATATTAATTTTGCCACCGTGCCTTTAAACTCCTGCATTTCTTTCTTTTGTGCTTCCATGTCTACCTAACATCTTGGTAAACTCAAAGCTCAAAATTAATGTCATTAACTGTTTGAAGAAGAGAAAAGGGAGAGATCAGGAATTGATTTGTTTTTTGGTTTGGTTTTACCTAGTTTGGCCATAGGTTGGACGCCCCCAAGTTAAACAAACTCTACCTTGATAGATCTCTGGAGGCTGCATTGGCTACCAGTTACTGCTTTACTGTGTTTTTTCTCTGTCTTTTTTCTATCTTTTAATCTGAGTCTCCCTATTCTTTCCCTTCCAATACAGATGTAATGGTAGGGATGGGTTATTCCCGTGAGGAGATAAGGGAAGCTCTAACCACTCAGAAGTACAATGAGATCACTGCTACCTACCTGCTGCTGGCCCGCAGGAGCGAGGTGAGAATCCTGCAGTTCATGGACCTGGAATCAGACTTTGTCTGTCTGTCTGTCTGTCTGTGTTTGTTTGTGTGCGTGCATGTGCAATTCTTACCTGTTTAATCTTGATCTGTTTTCCTACACAGGATGGCAGTGAGTCTAGATCAAGCAGTACTCTGTCTCTGGCACGGGTTCGACCCAGTCCCATAACCAACGGTACCAGTAAACATTCCTCCACCTCTTCGTCCAGCTCAGCCTCGGCCTCCACCCACAACAAACCTCAGCGTAGTGTCTCCACCTACAATCGTCAGAGGCGGCACAGTGACTTCTGTGAGTCTCCAGCTCACCTGTCCCAAGTTAATCTGGTCTGTTATTAAATAGAGCTGAAATGAGCTTAATGGCTAAACAACAGCAAACTGGTTTTCCATAGCTCAGGATGACTAGATAAGCCATCTTTGTTTCAAGTCTTTGTAACATTTAAGTTGCAAGGAAATAATATTTTTAAAATATATTGCTTAATTCATTTATACATCATATTCATGAATGTTCCAATGTATCCCCAGTTAAACCCATGTGTAGTAGTTTACAGTAACACTGTAGCAAACCTTCTCGGCGCTCTGATTTTGTTCTTCCTGCATGTTTCAGGTGGTCCTGCGGTGGCAACGGCTCCTCCTAAACGCAGCCCCACCAGCACAGGAGAGTCGGACTTGAAGGAGGAGCGTTTGAGCACTAGGAAGGCTGGCTGCAGTGTGGCGGGCAGCCGTAACATCCCACCCTCCAGCCCCATGGTCAGCTCGGCGCACAACCCCAACAAAGCCGAGATCCCTGACCGCCGCAAGGACGCCACCGTCACCTCAGTAAGGAAAACACTGTAGCACATCGGCTATTGATGCTGTTATTGAGGAAGAGTGCAACAAAATACTGTTAGAAGTGTTATGAAAGGCATTAAATGCTGTTAAGTTCTAACCAATTCTACAGCGGAGGTTCCCCAGTATTAATCCTGCACCGCACATTCCTGTGGGTTTTTTTTTCAAATACAATTGACTCAGTTCATGAACGACTTGAGACTTAGTCCAATATTGTTGTATTTTATCTGCTCGAACAATTGGACTAATTGGATGAGATTGAGAACCACTGCAGTATTGTAGGGGGTGTACGTTTTAGCCATGGTATTTTTTCAATTTGAAGTTACAAAATCTGTATGCAACACATGTCTTGCTGCTCGGCTTGCACTGTTTCTAATTTCCTTTTCTGCCCTCCAGACCAACGTACCAGCAAGTGCCATGACCCGGAGAAACACATATGTATGTACAGACCGCTCCAGCACTGATAGACACTCCTTACTGCAGAACGGCAAGGAGAACAGGTAGTATGTGTGTGTGTGTGTGTGTGTGTGTTAGCAGAAAACAAGATGATTCCTAGATAAAGAGTCTTAATAAAGTCTTCCCAGAATAGAGAGGGTCTTTTTTGTTGAAACATGTGGTATGGTTTGTAATGGCATGACAAGCTGTGTAGGTAAAAAAAAAAAATCTATCTATTTCACATGGATTTGGTTTGCGATGCTCCCAGCCCCTATTTTCCAGCTATGGCAGATGCGCCTGTTTCACAGTCCGTATTCTCTCGGTCTGGCTTGCTCTCGCGCTCTCTCTCTCTCTCTCTCTTTCTCTCTCTCTCTCTCACCACATTTTCCCTCTCCCTCCCTTTTTCTGTCTCTCTGTCTCTTCCTATTTCTTTCTCTCTCTGTCAGTCTGAGGCGTACCAGAAGGCAGCGGTCATATGACCTTAGAAGCGAGAGAGGAAGATGTAGATTGATTGCAACTGGCGAGGGTGGCTGGGCTGACCCATCATTTCCTTTACAGCACTACAGCAAAGGCACACATCTTGCCCACACAAGCAATGTAAAGGCTGTTAGGATGCTTGAATACATCTTCCTTTAAACGTGTCACTGCACATCTGTGTGTCGCGTATTTACTTAAATGACGTGCAATGTTCTGTCTAAGTTTGTACTTGTGAAAGTAATGTACTCAGTAATACGTTTACTAAAGAACTTTCTCTATGCAGTGATATAATGAACTTGATACAATTGTGTGCAAATACACTCAGCTGTTCTATCCGGCTCAGAAATTGATATTTTAGAGTCAGACATGTGCGTGCTTCTGGGTGTGGGTGGAGGCGGTTCTATTAGTGCAGGGTTATTTAGAGCGTTAAGTGAAGTGGCCTAAGGCCAGTGGCGAGGCCGAGGCACTGTGTGAAATGTGTTACTGCAGCACCAAAGTGCAAACCAAGCACCACTGAGGGGGGCAGAGCAGGCCGGTTGCCAAGAACTGCTAATCTGAGACCTAAATTGAACTACCGCAGCTCAACTACCACATCTCTCTCTATATAGTGGATTTTCTTTACCAGTCTCTCTCAGTTCTGCTGCTAAACCTCTCTGAGCCCCTCTATCCCTTTCCTTTCCTTCATTTCTCTTTTCCTCTTTATCTCCCCCTCATCATCCCATTTCACCTGTCCTCTTTCACATGTTTATCTGTGTTGTAGGTCTTCATGTCCCTGCACCAGAAGTTCCCCCATACACTGCTTTTTCCCCTTAACACTCTCCTTACTTGCTCCCTTATGATGAGATGTGCAGCCATGTTTATTTTGTCCTAAGGGGAACTGGTAGTTTCTGTCCTCAGAGAGAAAGAATAGGATTGAGCAAGCGAGAGAGAGAGAGAAATCTCATAGCTGGGTGACTCAGCGCATTCAGGCTTGATTGAACTCGACCACACTGCCTCGCTGAAGCCCATCTGCCTGATCTGATATCTGATCATATTGCTCCAGGCTCGTTATTACACTCAGTTGGTCATGTACATCTGTGCTAACTTATAACTAATCATTTGTTTTTATTCATTTTATTTTCTCCCCAGCTCACTCTCGCACCGTTTACCTCCAGCATCCCCCTCCACACACAGCATAGCTGGAGCGGGCGTGGCCTCATCCTCCTCGGCCGAACGTTCCCGCCTGAGCCGAGGCTCCACCGTCCGCAGCACTTTCCATGGAGGCCAGCTCCGGGAGCGCCGGGTGCCCACGCATGCCCCACCAGCCTCCCCCACTTTGTCCCACGATGCCAGCCCCTTGCCCCATGCCCGCACCCGCGCTACCTCTAACCTCTTCAGCAAAATCACCTCCAAGCTTACGCGCAGGTAAGACGAGAGAACAGGCTACAGGACAAGCATGCACATGTAGAACCGAGAGAGTGGATATTTTCAGAGGTGTGCAGAGGTGAACCCATTAGCTGATGCTTCGTTTTGACAAAATAGCCATGTTATCGTTAAATATATTCAGCTCTTTGAGCAGCATTCACTTGTTCACTTCAGTCGGGCCTGCTAAGTTATTCAGTTTTTTTATTCAGTACCTTTTGCATCTACCCATTGAAATGTAAAAAAGTCAAATCAACAGGGTTAGAAACCATTTTGTTTGAGAGTCAAGTAGGTGAGGTCGCCAGTGTGCACACACTGCTACAAAGAGCAGCGCTTTACTGGTATCTACACCTTTTTTTGTTCTTTTCTGAGCACAAATGCCTGAGAAGATCCATTTTGGAGGTACCCAAAAGACCCAGGTTAAATGAGAGGCAACTAAAGATCTCTGGAATTGGATTCAAATGGAAGATCTTGATCTCCTGGCTTCAAATCATCTGCTAAAACTCTGAAATCATCTAGACAGTCTGGAGTGTTGTCTTTTTTTCTTTGGTTATCCACACTCCTACTACCGAGGAGCTGAAAATCAGTGCCAGAGAGCAGTAGGTAGAGTTGATCTGTTTACACCTTTTTAGTGTAATCAGCTAAAGATGATCTTCACATGAGACAGCTTGCTCTGCATAAATTTGCATACTCTGCACTAACTCTTCCTCAATCTCTCTTCTTTATTAACCAACTGCTTCTAACCCTCCCAATCCACATATCCGTCTCTTTCTTAGTCTTGACTGAGGTCGGGTGCGCTATGTCTTTGGGGTTGTTGTTTTGTTTTGTTTTTTTGGCGTTTTTCCCTGGCAGTTAGCTCCGGTCTTATTTCTCTGTCAAATTTTCTGCCCTGCTCTCTCTCTCTCTCTCTCTCTCTCTCTCTGTTATGCTATCCTCTTTCTTTATTTCCCCTCCCCATTTCCTAGGGTCAGTCTTGACCCCTCTAAGCGTCAGAGCTCAAACAAGTCCATCTCGGGCTGCCCTCTGCCACATGGATCGAAAACAGTTAGTAAGTCTTCTTCCCATCTTTTCACCTTTCCATCTTTTTTCCGTCCTGCACACCACCCATGTTCAGTGCCTCTTCAGTCCTTGTACTGCTGGAACTGAGGAGCAGAGCTCCCCCTTGAGGTCATTATCACTAGCGCTTCTGATTACACCAGGAAATGTTGATATGTATGTGACACATCATTGGCTGCAATTTACAGGACAGAATGTTCCTAACAGCTATCCGCCTAAAGTAGATGGGTTCTAGTTGTGCTTGGTTACTAAGAGGCACTCTGCACCACAGCACCATGGGCTGCATCTATCTGCTGTGTTTGTGTTCCTTCTTATTATTTTCCTTCACTCACCAGTCATCCACAGGTGCAGTGGCATGCTTAGCCCAGTTCATGTCATGATTCATCATGTGACTCCTTTGTGAAAAGCTCTATTGAACCATGAAACTTTAAAGTCAACCTCCTATTTGAGATCATTTTATTCATCCCAAACTTATGGGTACTGTTGTGCCACCATTAGTGTGTTCAGTCTGGTATAGATTGATAAGAGCATGGACTATTCAGTCCAGGCTAAATCTGGATTTGTTGTGTAATCAGCTTTGCGTCTTCGTGGGGATTCTGCTCACAGCTTGAGTCTAATAGTGCTGGCCAGCCGCAACTGCATACAACAGTGGCCAGAGGTTGCAGACGTTTTGAAACAAGAGAACTTCTTTAATCGTATATTTAAAAGATATGATAGACTTCTGTTTTAAAATGTTTAGCAAAGGCTTATGAAGCTGTTTTGAGCACAGGTGCCCTCAAATGGCATTAGGCCAAGTTTAGTCAAGTAAATATGCGGAAGATTGAAGGGGATATTAATATAAACATATAATAGTGGTGGCTCAGTGGTTAGGGCACTGGGCTACTGATCAGAAGGTAGTGGGTTCAAGCCTCAGCACTGCCAAGCTGCCACTGTTAGGCCCTTGAGCAAGGCCCTTAACCCTCCCTGCTCCAGGGGTACTGTATCATGGCTGACCCCAGCTTACCAACATGCTAGGATATGTGAATAATTAATTTCTGTTAAACACTCCACTGCATTACCAATGAAAAATGTGTATTTCTACATAAACACTGCCTTAACAGGTGCATGTGTGCACTGACCATAACTTGCTGGTTTGACATGAATAACTTACGATACAGTCAAGGCAACTTGGTGTGTACATCTCAAATATGGGTGGAATTCAAATATCAATAATATATACAATAACAATAATATCATATAATTAAATTGACCCTAATGGGATAGAAAAGGGAGACCATGGGGATAGCAATTTTTTATGGAGTCTGAACGGAATCTGAATGGAATCTGAATCTGTTTCATTTGTGAACGATGTTCAAACAAACTCTTGTACATAAGGTAACATGTACAGTAGGTTTCTACTCAGACAGTTCAGGAAGTTGTGTGCACAAGAGAGGTCCAATGTGTATGGGCAGGAAGTTAGGAAGTTCCTCTTGTCTTGTGCACATGATATAACAGTGTATCATATGTACACAATGAATAGTAAGAGGAAATCATTTTCAAAAAGGCACTAGAAAAAAATAAATCCCGCCTTATCATATTTTCTGAATGGGAGATGTGCACTAATCTGCACCTCTGTGGGTCATTTTAGTTATTCAGCTCCAATATAATAAAGGTAACCCTTTCTCGGGTTACACAGTGAAATGTCCTGAGGGCAGAGGATATTTGAGACCTGGGCACATAACACAAACATACATAGCCATGTGAAAACAAGCTGGGTAGTCATACCCCCCTGTAATATTGGAGTGGACAGTGAAAAGCTTGAATAGTACATTTTAAGGAATTATTTAAGTGATCACAGTAATACACACCATACTGTGTATTTGTTATAGCTTGGTAATACCTTTTAGCATATTATAATTCCCTGAAAATAACTTGTGCCCATCGAACATCATTTAGAAAATACTATGAAAGATAACATTTATCTGTTTTTTTCTGACCAAGCACCATACAACGGGGCATTCTGGCAGTACTAAAAAATTCTAAGTACATTAGTGACTGGCCAGTGGCCTGGCTCTATTACAGACAAGCTCGGTCACTTCTACAGCTCGTTCCTAAACATACAATATTCAGGAATATCCCTCGTAATAGCATTATTATTGCGCTAAAACTGTACTGCACAGTGAATTTAATACATTATTAGATTGACTGAACTGAAAATGGCAGTGTTTGAGAGAGTGGCTGGATCTACTCCATCTGCATGAATAAATGATGGCGCTTTGCTAATGGACATACCTACTTAAACATGACATCTATTATTAATCGTGCACAATCTCTGATTTCTCTTTCACCCCTTCATCGACTATATTACACACACAAAATGAGGGTTTACATATTCACACACTGCCCTGTTTCCACTGAAGTTAAACCTCTTTTATTTGAGAGCCTTATTAAGCCTGACTTAGTGGGTAGCTTTTTAAGAGAAAGAATTTGCTGACCAGAATCGTTTAATAGTCTAGCCGGAGTTCGTTTACCTTACCCTGAGTGGAGCAGAAATGTGGCTTTAATTAGCGAGGAAGCTGCTTTAGCATTAAATATTCAACTTTCTTTTCCGTGAAGATCAAGAGGACTTAAACAGAAGCTATTCTTAACTTTAAACCACTTTATGAAAGATACAAGTGAGATTGGAGGGGGATAAAATTGTACCTTGTTAGGTTATAACCTAACTAACTACTACAGCTATTTGCTGTAGTAAAGACTTCTAATGGGCCTGTACTCACAGGAGGAGGGCTTCTACTCGGAGACTGCCATTAGCCTTGTCATTTCATTAATAACGACAGCTTGAGAGCCATTTCTAGCAGATACTTACTGTCCCTGTATATAAACACACGCACACACATGCACCACGATCATTCATGATGTACTCCATTGCTCCTTAGGGTATTCCTGGCTTTGCCTCCATTTGGTTATATTCAAAACTGTCCGCCTCTTGGGAACACATTAGATTTGACCTTTGACCCTTTCGAATACCTCTTGGCTCGCATGCCCTAATAACATGTGGCAAATATTTACTAGAATACTTTTTAATATAATAGAGTGTCGCTGTGAACATTAGCACATATTTTCTGCTCAATCAGGTTTTTCATGTCAGGCTAGCTGTACACCCAGGAGAAAATCCCATCAACCCTATACACTGCGGCCTCCCTCTCCCTCCCTCCCTCTCTCTCTCTCTCTCTCTCTCTCTCTCTCTCCCTCTCGTTGCCTCTGAACCCCGGCCAGCTTGCATAATCAAAATGAATGGGGGAAGATTAGTGAGCAGGCATATACATTTGAAAAGTTGAGTGTCCCAGGCGCATACACACCTCACACAGCACCGTGCTGGTGGCTGCTCACCAGAGGCTGCAGCTTTAAGAGGGGCACCCAAGTGTCACTGAACAGTCAGACTCAGATTTGTGGCTATAAATGGATTATATCTGGGATATTAAGCGCTCAGAACAGCCAGGTGGCTTCAGGAGCCTCCCTGAGCCATTCACACAAACACACACACACACACACACACACACATACATGGAGGAACAGGCTTATACTTGATACCTGACTTACTAATCTACAGAAAAGAAACCATCTGACACAGACACTTCCTATATGTATTTATACAGTAATACAGTATATTCATATAACTCCATATGGTTATGTTTATATATATATATATGATTATGTTTATATGACTAGGTTTAGGTTTTAGCAAAACAACATTTGGCTAATTTTCAGTTATTTAGTCATTACAGGAGAAACAAAGAGGTTTTGCAAATTAGGTATAATTCCCTTCCCTGCCTCCTTTGATCACTCTGACTGTGGCATTTTAATTTGTTTCCCGATAAACACTCTTGTGTTTCCTGTGTCGTAAATTACGCTGCTGTGAATTACGTCGCCATCATAACAGTCTGCTCAAACTGATATTTCACATTTTGAATGCACGCACACACACAAAGTGTTCAAATCGGAGCCTCCTCAGCTGAAGATGAAGTGACAGTGCCATACATTATAGCTGTTAATTATGCGAGCACTAAATTATGGATAGACGGCAGCATATGCCATATGTAAGCGTTATCAAACTCGCCAAGCCTACTCCGATTTTCACACTTCTAATTGGCTGCTTCCTTGAAAGGTTCTCAGACACGTGCTGCTCAGGCCTCTTTTTGGAATGATTAAAAGACTTCCTCGTGTGGATTATACACGGGAAACATTGCTCCTTTTTTGATGAGGACTAATTGACCAGAGAGTGATGGAGGGGTAAAATTAAGCCTCAACCTTAACTGGCACTTGTCAAAGTGAACTGAGATGGTTCATCTATCAGATCCACCAGAACAGCAGGTTCCTTAATGTTTATACAAATTGAAAATCTACCACTCATATTCAACTGTTGCATTTTCCTGCAGCTCACATCATGTACTGTTTTCAGCCCACCTTAATTATAATAACCTCAGGATCATTGGATTACTTAGTCTGTAGGTCAACCGTGTAATGTATTATGTTGCGAGACAATGTCATCATTGAATTTATGCTAATGTGTTCATACACTAGGATGCATGAAGAATCAGTATTAGTACACAGGGTACCCCCACCCCCCCTCAGATGACTGCATTTGCTCTATCGTGGATTTCACTCTAACGCTGTGGCTGGTTAAGTGAGCATTCTCCGTGCGTTTGTCACATGATTAACCTACATGCAACACTAACAATAGGATGATGTGACTCTCACTTCATCAGCTGCTCTTTCCTATTCACCGCCTACTTAACTTGCAAATTCCCCTGAACTGTAACCCAATGTCTTATGGCCATTGATTCTACATGTCCCTGTAGATGCTCTGTCATCAGAGACTTGTGTGTGTGTGTGTAGCAGTGACGGTGAGGCACTGCGCGCACTGTAATAGTGTAAAGGAGTGTGTGGAAAATGTTAAGGTCTGCTTTCTCGGACTAGTGATGCACGTTCCTCTCCTCATTTTTCACCAATTGAAGAGTACA
Organism: Olivaichthys viedmensis; assembly: GCA_028565825.1. NCBI lineage: Eukaryota > Metazoa > Chordata > Actinopteri > Siluriformes > Diplomystidae > Olivaichthys > Olivaichthys viedmensis. The sequence goes on along the minus strand of JAOUQW010000049.1, from coordinate 5,480,419 downwards.
CTATGACAAGCAAAAAAAGACATCAGTGCATTACATAATGTCTTCATGTGAAAAATGTAGCAGCTCCAAATAATGCTTATGCCCTACCGCAATATACTGCATAATACTAAAAGAACAAGAAAAGTGGATTTTTACACAGAACCATGGCAAATGCAAGTGCCAAATCTCATTTTTCCTCACACACTTTGCTTTTGTAACACTCTTGCTTCTTTGAAAAAGTGATACTGTAGCTGTTTTCAGCTATAATTGCAATTAAGGGCTTGTTCACAGCAGAGTCTGGCAGCATTTAACCTCGGAAAGACTTCAGCAGCAATAATCACCATTTTAGGAGCTAATATAGCTAATGTAAGCTCACACTGAGCCGTCCGCACTGTGAACATTAATGCAGTTATGCCTCTCTGCTGCTCTCTTAATAAGACCAGCACTCAGGTCGGAGGCCCAAAGGTGACAGATTAAGAGTTGTTAGCACGTGTTTGATCTACATACTAAAACTGTCACAAGTAGTTATTACCATGTCTGTGAGCCAAATCTATTTTGATAGAAGAGATTGCAGTAGGTTAATAGGTCGAGCACAATTATAATAGTCAGTTCAGGGGTATTGCAAATGCAAAACAGTGTATAGCAAAAATAAAAAAGAAAAGCACAAAAGCACAAAAAACACACACAAGGTAAAAATTTACCTTTAACAGGATTCTGATACATCTAAAATAATATGTAGGCATGTAACAAGGGTGATGTGGCTGAATTTTGTTCTGTTTCGTGCAAATTACTTTTCATGCGAATTGGATCATGTGAATTGTTGCGAATCTGCAAGTGTGACACCATGAAGGTTTAATTATTTATCTCTAGACAATATCTAATTGCAAAATTTGACCGAATGCTTTACAAAGAACCACATTCTACATAGAACCTTGAAAGGTTGCCCCAGAGGGATCTTTTTTTCAGACGTAACAAAAATACAAAACCGTTTATATCAAGGATCTACTCATAAAAAACAAACACACAAACAAACAAATAAATAAATAAATAAATAAATGGCAAACTACAAGCCCTTTAAAAGAACATCTAAAGGTTTTTTGGGGTTATTTTTTTGTTGTACAAGTAGCAATGTTTTATTAGCTTTACTATTCATGTTCAATTAATATGTAACTGTGGAATGCTCTGACTCAATGTTGTGACTTATGACAGGCCAGAACATTTGGTGGGTGTGAGCTCATATGCTGCTTGTTAATCTGACTCTTGCAGATGAGGGACTGGGTAATTGCTATATATTGCTCTTTGTTTCAAGGACTTTTGATGATCCCAGAGCCATGGCTTTATCAGAAGACAAAGTAATTAGAGGGGAAAATGAAGGGTGGAGAGGAGGGGAGGGATGTGGTGGTGGGGTGTGCCAGAGGTCTTGTCTACTGATTAGCAGTCTTGCAAGACTTTCAGAGTTTTCAACCTCCCACTGTAGATTTGTAAGCTGTTCGCTTGACAGTGCTTGTCGACAGGATAAATATGGAGTAAGCATTTGGGTGTATTTATTCCCTTATTTATTCCCGCTGTTGTTTAGGACTCAATCATATGATGCGAGTCCAAACAGACACAATGTTATATATGAATTAATGTTTTTATCCATTACATCCATCTTATCCATATCCACATTTATACAAAAGTGTTTCCCTCAGGAAGGGAGAGAGGAAGAGAGAAAAAAAGAAAAGAATGAGAGGAAGAGATAGCAGGAAATGAGGTGGGCAGGACGGGGAACTGACACTGAGCCTTAGCCTTAGAGCATTTTCACACTTGAGCTTCTGGACCTGAGGCCGTTTGCACTGAGTTCATTTTGTTTGGTCAAGTGTGAAAGCTGTTTTTAAACCTGGCTGCAGTCCAGGAAACTGATCTTCGGTCCATCTGAAAATGGTGGTCTGGGGTTCAGTTCAAGTGAACTCGGGTGCCTGCCATGTATAAAAGTGATCCACTCCTGGGGACTGGCAGCAAATAACGTAATTGGTTAAACTTGTCACGTTACTTCATATTTCAAGTTTCACAATGGCGAGGAAAGTGATGTTGTGGTCTGCCTTTTCAGTATATATGGAGCGAAATAAGCATTCAAACGCAAATGACTACAAACAAATCATTTTTGTACATAAGTCAGCAGCTTTGATTCAAATGGTTCATCTGAACGTTTTACCAGTATCAAGAAATGAAACACTAATTACTAATTAGTAAATAAATAATAAGTTAAATAAATAAGAGAAATAAAGGGACATATTGTCTCATATTTTGCAAAAATTCCATGCAAAGCAGAAATGACATATACAATTGTGCAAATTATCCATGGTTCAGAATTTATTCTTCCATGGGAAAACAAACCTGCTATGATGATACCCTCACCCAAACAAGCTCAGAATTGATCCTGGGAATGGACTCCTGTATTCAGGCCAATTGAGAAAATGCCCTTTGAGTGTGTATGGAATAGCTCTGCTCAAGCAAAGCTGCTGTTCACAACATGACATGTATTTAGGATGATAAATGATGATGCGAGTTATGTAATCAGTAATGTAAAATTAAATTCAGGGTGGTGCTTTTTCTAAAAAACCTAACACTTTTGTGGAATTAAAAATAATATGTTTTTTTTGGCATTGGTTGCATTGGTTGAATGGAGTTGTGGTGCAAGCCTGTGTGTCTCCACATCCCCTGGTGATACTAATGTCCTCTGAGGACGGTGTAGTCCAAAGTGACCGAACCATTAACCACTGTAACTGTTCTACAAGTTCAGACTGTTCCGTGGTCAATGACAAATTTGTTTATGGATCTGGATGTTAAAGCCTATTTCTGTGTTTCTGTGTAATATTCACAAGGGAATGTTGACCTTTACGAGCACAACTAATGAATAGAAGTATTGAGTTTATGGCTTTGGTAATTAATTCTTAAAAATGGGCGAAATGTTATATGAGGCAAACATGGGAAGTTGGGGAGAATTTGATATATGGCGCTCCTTGATAATGCTCAGCCTCCTGTGGTGTGGGCGAGTGTGTGTATGTGTGTGTTGTCATATCTGAAAATGGCTCCAGATTAGAACCATTTCAGGGTAGATTGTGAACAATTATGAGAGCCGCGCTGTTGGGACTCGCTGTTGCTCCCGTGGGAGCTTGGAGCCCGTGGGAGAGAGTGGCTGTGTATACGTGTGTGTGTGTGTGTGTATGTGTAATGTGCAGTTCTAGACTACACACACAGACACACACCTGAGCTGGACTGGTGCAGGTGTTTACTGTGGCTTTACATAGAGTTCAGTCTTTTCAATATGTAGCAGCATATACTTACATATTTTACATGTCTCTTACATAAGTATGCTGCAGGTAGTTTTTTTAAATAAATGGATAGCATGAGATAAATTAGTTGCAATCATTAAACTAGATTAAAAGTATCAGACTGACCAACATTGGCATCTTAAATTCCAAACAATTTGCTGTTTAAAACACATTAACACTAGGTTGTAATATACCCTACTCTTCAGTACCTCTTTAACTAAAATAACAAAAGGAGGCAGGGTAGCTGAAATAAATCTTTTTGTGTGTGTGTGTGTTTGCGCTATCATTGTGCTCTCAAACACTAGCCGAGTATTGGCATTGGTAAACATGCCAGATAACTGCTGTATTTGTTAAATTGATGAGTGCTTGGATTAGTTTTAAGTGAGTCTCTGTAGATCCATACCCCAGGTCTGTGGATTTGATTGACGGCTGTGTCCTTGTATAAGCCTTACTGATGAGATTTCCAGAAGTTTCTCTTGACTTGTGCTGATTTCACAGAGGTATGTGATTTGCTAAAGCCCTCCCGGGACCAATTTAAACACAGAATGACTGGGAGAGGAAGAGGGGGGAAAAAAATCAGAAGTTCTGAAAGTTTTGTTATGTTCCGGTCCACTTGCTCAACATACTGTTGTACTTCAGGAAAAGGGGTACGAAGGGCCACTTCTATTTTCTAAATGGTGATCTGTGTTGAGGCCGGAGATAAATGTGAGGAACGTGACGGCTCGTGATGAATGCAGGGTGATTGTTCATTTCTAATGGAGCAGAAATGGTGTGATGTGGTAAAAAAAAAACAAAGCTCGGACAATTAAGTCGGGCTCCGGTCACAGTCAACTTCGATTTATACTGAAATATGTCGACTATTTAAAATCTGCATTCCACCCAGCTGAGGTATTAGCTGATGAGGTGCTTTTGTGCTCTCTCTTTAATAGTCTTATTCATTACACACAGATGGTTTCAATCTATTGACATAAGGAGGACATAAAACAGGGCTAAAAGACCCATAGTTTCAGTTGTATAAACTCAGTGCATTAGCACACTGACCACCTGCATACTTTTCCCTCCAACCTCATTAGCTTGATACTTTTAGTCCCCGACTCGATCAATGCCACACTGTGTACCATGTAATTTGAGTGAACACAGGATAATAAAATTATATGAAATGAAATTACATACATTGGGGAAAAACATAAGATGAACTCTTCATGACCGTTACTTCTTCCTGACTGGATTTATGAGTCTGTAGCGAGGAGAGAAAGAGAGAGAGAGAGAGAGAGAGAGAGAGAGAGACTCCATCTTGACTAAAGGGAAGAGGTTAGCAGGCGATATGTTCCCTGCTTACTGCCTCAAAGTGTTGTGAGTTTGGACTTTCATAATTAGCTTACACATCTTCCAGCTCGTCAGCTGCAGCAGTTCCCACGGGAGCACTCGTTGATGGCAGACCGGCTTCTCCATCTGACGCTCCGGGTGCCATGCCACTCCCACGCATGACATCACGCCTTGGCACACGCTCTCTCAGAAACCCTTAACCGCTCAGGAACGCTTGCTGGCACACATAACCTTTATTAGGCCCTTTAGGCATGCTGGCCTACTCTGGAATAGTGTGTACTATCCCTGAGCATGCATTTCTCCAGATAGATGTAAAACTGATCAATGATTTGTGTCCTTAGGCAGCATGATCTCACGATTACAAATTTGTAACAATTAGCATGAGTGTATGAAAAGTTACAAATGGTTATGTTTATGGTAATCATATGAAATTCTTCCAAATTAATCTTGGTCGTAATAATTCCTGGGAATTTCGTGTGAGGTTGGGTTAGTTTAGGCTTATTGCTGCAAGGTACTATGATAGCATGATTGTCTCTCATTTGTATACACCGTATAAACAGCTTGTTTCCAAAATGTGATAAACGGCAAATTCCCACTTTTGTGTTTTTATCAGCGGAACTAAATGCTTATGGGTCACTATATATGGGATTTTGGCAAGAGTTGAAATATGAATTTCTTTGCAAAGCATGATATCCACCATGTCTGTTTTATTTTTTGTTTTTTTGTTTTGTTTTTTAAGGGCAATTTTCACGTAGTCTGAAACAAAACGCTACATAGAGCAAGATAATTTTAGCTAGCATACCAAGTTTCTCAGTAAAAAACTAATTTAGCCTTAAAACTTTTACTAGTTTTATATATGTAGGCTGAAGCGTGATTGGATCTTTAGATGATACTGAGATCACCTTTTGACAACAAATCTAAACGTAAATAGTCAAAGGAAGGTCATGCATTTTGGAGATAATCCAGGTAATCTGATTAGCCTGATTTTGGTGTAAAATAACAAACTCAATGGACAATGATTTGTGTTCGTACTCTATTGCTCTATGAGGTAAGTCTAGGAGACCACATGAGTCACCAAGAAACATCCTCTAAATAGGGCCTTTGTGCACCATGACACTAGATCAGTGCCACAATAGAAATGATAGACAATGATTTGTGTTTAAACCCACTGTGATGGGTTTGTTTAATTCCTTAGTTGAGAAGTAGGAACGGGATATGTATGAGCTAGGAAGCTATCAAGACATTTTTATAGCTTCTGGTATCACAGTGATAGTAGCTATACTTCATACTTCACCGTACAGTTGATGTGTATGACATCTGTTTTTCACTGAAGCCTCCCGGTAAAATACCTTGGGAAATATGATGTCCAATATGGGAACTGGAGCTAATCTAAGCCACTAGTTCACAAATCATCTCTCACGCTCTCTCTCTCTCTCTCTCTCTCCGTGTTTCTCTCCAGCAGAGACGCCAGCACTGCAGACCTCCAGACCTACAGTACCATTGTAAACAAAGCATGATATTAATGGGGATTGAAATGAGCCATCCATCTGAGTCGGCCTGACAGAAGCATGATTCCTGCACGGCCCTTAAAGGAACGTGGGCACATGATGGCACTGCTATACACACATCTACACATTATTATATACACACATGCATAACCACTTCAACCTTGACAAACAAGCTGACGCTCCAGGTTTGCTCTACTTTATACTTCCTGACTGGTGAATAAGAGAATTCGCTAGCACTTTATTTTGCAGTAGGTAACTAAATAGTATTTAATGGTTAAATACATAGTAATTACACGTCTGATTCATATCTTGCATGTTGGATATTCAACTTATAGTTCAATTAAATTAAATTAAATTTTATTTGTATCGCGCTTTGAACAATGGACATTGTCACAAAGCAGCTTTACAGAAATCCGGATGTAGATCTAGATCCCTAGTGACCTCAGTATTATAAGGTTCTATAAGGAGCTATAAGGTTCTATCTGGAATTTTGGTCAAAAATTTGTTAACCACATACACTTCATCACTAGGGATAATTTATTCTCCTGTTGTGTTATTTTTAATTTTGGTGTAATATATAAAAAAAAAAAGTTCTATCTCCAAACTCACAGATAAACTTGGTTTTATAAGGTTCTATCTGCTAGCCAATCAGCATGCAGGATGAATACACAACATAGGGAGCTGGGGTCAATAAATATCCAGCTTCTATTTACACACTGACAGAAAAGAGTAGAGTGGAAACCTCAGCACAAGTGTACAAAACAGAATTGGTCCTGATCTGTCGTATTTGCTGGTCTTACGATGTGTAAACGTTGTGGCACATTAAAAAGTCTCCCGCTTAAAAATGTCTTTCACTGCTGAGTTATACCATTTATACTAATGATTTATACTAATCTATACTAATGAGAAACAGGCAGATAGAACCTTATAAAACCAAACAGTATTTGAGTTTACAGAATAATAAGGTTCTACATGTGTTTGGCCACTGTTCAAAAATCCACTTTATAATCGTCTCAGAATTTTGATCAATAAAATTGTTTGTGAATCACCATCGCGATATTGGCCTTTGCTATAGTGATTTTGAAGAAGTCTGCAACATGCAAATTAACTCAGTTACTAAATGTTTTATTGAGTGCTATGAGTATCCTGACCAATCTCAAATGTAATGAGTGTTCCTGTGCTTTTAATGAATTACAGCCTAAATGATCTAAATGAAATAATTTTCGTCAAAATAATGTAGACCCCGTCTTTGACCCCTTAAAATCACAGGAGCCGTCGGTGGGTCCAGACTTACAGACCTTCACTCCTCACTACATACATTAATTCATAGTAGTTACTCAGTAATATGCTTTAAGGTAAAAAACTGAATAATAAAGCAAGAGCTTAAGGGATTAATAATAGCCTTTTGTTTTCAGACTTTTGAACAACGCTTTTGAAGAGCTCCTGGCGTTCCAGCGGGCTCTGAAAGATCTTGTTGCCTCTGTGGACACCACCTACGCCAAGCAGTTTGAGGAATTCTTCATCGGACTGGAGGGCAGCTTTGGGAGCAAACATGTCTCACCTCGCACTCTCACCTCTCGCCTGCTGGGTTCCATGGTGTGTGTGGAAGGCATCATCACTAAATGTACGTCATGGCTTATTCAGTTGTTGCCTCTTACAATGCTGCAACGTTGTGAACATCAGTGGAAGGTCTGTCAATAGTAGTCGGTGTTTACTGCTGTGCCCTGATGTAGAAATGCTGTTAATTACAAGACCTGTAGGTAAGATAAACGTCCAGATTATTAAATAGGTTTATGCTTCAAATAAAAGGAATATAATATGTTTAAACGGGAACCAGAGCTAGTGGTGGAATCATGCCAGTCCAAGCAAATGTATGTACAAGGTCTAAACATGTTATGACAGTGTAATTACGGAAATACAACGTGTTTTGGTTTTTGTTTTCCAGGCTCTCTTGTGCGCCCCAAGGTAGTACGAAGTGTCCATTATTGCCCGGCCACCAAGAAGACTTTGGAGCGCAAATACACGGACATGACCTCACTGGATGCCTTCCCTTCGAGTGCCATCTACCCTACTAAGGTATTCTCCATCTGCTTTCACCTGTTACACATCATTTCACATCAAATTAATATTGACATAATTATTGGGCTTAGTATTCCTACATTTACTTCTTTATCAATACATTTATTCAGCTTTTCTTGTGAATTAAATCACGGTGTTCCAGCTTCGTTAATGTTCATTGACCTTCTGGTGTTCCATGCAATTTCTGGACATTTGATTGCTCCAGATTACTACACTCATGGATTTGTCTCAAATAAGTAGGCATTGCCTCTGATTGTATTTTCAGTTAGGTTAGTCTAGCCCACTGACCGCAGAGGCGGACCTGCTTTCCACCGGTGCAAACTGAAATCATACAGACCTACACAACCATGATATAGTCGTATATAGCAGTGGTTCCCAACCCTGGTTCTGGAGTAGCCCTTCCCTGCACATTTTAGTGTTTTTCCTGCTTTAACACACCCATGTTGACTCAGAACGGGCCTGTTAATTACCTGATTAGTTGGATCAGGTGTTTTAGAGCATGGAAAGCTACAAAATACGCAGGGCAGGGGTACTCCAGGACCAGGGTAGGCGCAATGCTGTTCGGATCTGCAGCCCCCCCCCCGAGCTTCGTTCATGTCACCGCCAAATTGGAAATGCGCGTTGTTTTCTGGAAATGGATTCATAAATAAAATGCGATTTTTAAATTTTTATAAAAAGGATGAAATATTCTTGGGCGGTCCACAATATACTGGCCTCCTCGCCCAAGTCTAACCTATATGTGGGAAACACTGCATAAACACACACTTTCATTTTCTGTTCAGGATGAGGAGAACAACCCCCTGGAGACCGAGTTTGGCCTGTCTATCTATAAGGACCACCAGACCATCACGGTGCAGGAGATGCCGGAGAAGGCTCCGGCCGGTCAGCTGCCCCGCTCTGTGGACATCATCCTGGACAACGACTTGGTGGACGCAGCCAAGCCAGGAGACCGAGTGCAGGTCATCGGCACTTACCGCTGCCTGCCAGGCAAGAAGGGTGGCTTCACCTCTGGCACCTTCAGGTAGAAACACTTCCTATCTTTATTAGATTTGGAACATGACTATAACCGTGCACGCATTTATGTAATATCTACACTCCATTTATACAGCGGAGGGACTATTAGTTCATCTATCAGTAGTCAGTGATTTCAGTGTAATAATCAGTTGTATTAGAGTTATAATGAAAAGTGGCACTTGACCCTAAGTAGGGAACGGTTGTCTGGTCAGCAGTCCCTAGTCTCTGAGCATGCTCAGTTCTCACTCTCTTGCTCTTACATTCAGGACCATTATGATGGCCTGCCAAGTGAAGCAGATGAGCAAAGAAGTCACCCCCTACTTCTCTGCCGATGACGTGGTGAAGATCAAGAACTTCAGCAAGTCTCGCTCCAAGGTGAGGGGGAGGTGTGGTGTTTGTTTTGTAGATCAGATCAGATTTATGCTGTATCTGCAGTGGTGGCTCAGTGGTTAGGGCTCTGGTCTACTGATCAGAAGGTCGTGGGTCGTGGGTTGGGACTGCCAAGCTGCCACTGTTGGGCCCTTGAGCAAGGCCCTTAACCTTCTGTGCTCCAGGGGTACTGTATCATGACCCGTTGCTCTGGATAAGGGCGCCTGCTAAATGCTATAAATGTGGAGCCTTACAAAAATACAATATTATGATTATATTGCTACACATTGCGATTGTGATATGACTGCAATATAAAAAACAAACTAGCAAACCCACGATGAGTCACAGTTTATTATTTCCACCAAAATGAATTGTGTTTTTGGGAGTGATCACGCGATAATTTATCAACACATCCACAAAAAAGCTCGGAAATGGTCAAAATGCTCAACTAATTTTTATTGTGTTCGATTAAAGTAAGCATATCAGTGACCTCTAACCTAGGCTCATATACACACATGACACTACTGTTCACAGTAAACTCATGAAACTTTCCTCCTTGTCTTTTTTGTGCAGAATGTGTTTGACCAGCTGGCCCGCTCGTTGGCGCCCAGTATCCACGGGCACGAGTACATCAAGAAGGCCATTCTGTGTTTGCTGCTGGGTGGAGTAGAGAAGGTTCTAGAAAATGGATCTCGCATCCGTGGAGACATCAACGTCCTCCTCATAGGTTTGTATTACATATGGCCTCACATATATTTATCAAAAAATATCGTGCATCTTTTTGGCTAATTAAGAACACAGAGTAAGTGAAACAGTTTCTGGATCCACTGCAGATCGTCAGTATGATAGAACGTGCATGGTCTTGTTTCCTTTGTCAGGTGATCCCTCCGTAGCAAAGTCCCAGTTGCTGCGCTACGTGCTGCAGACGGCCCCTCGCGCCATACCCACCACGGGCCGCGGCTCATCCGGTGTTGGTCTCACCGCCGCCGTCACCACTGACCAGGAGACAGGTACTGCAGCCTGAAGAAACTCTGCACTCTTCTATGGCATGAAGCTGTAATAGGAGGATGGAACTCGGCTTAATGTGCTAATACAGCGAACAGGGAAAGATGTTGTATGTAAACCATGTTTAGTTTAGTGCAAAAATGGCATTGCATCCCCCATGGGTTCTGGGTGAAAAAAGGAAATGTACCTTTATTTTACAATTTATCTACTTAAAAAAAAATCTAAAAAGTTACAAATAAAATGTGTGTGTATCCTGCAACAAGACAACAATAAAAAAAACAACAACAAGTTATAATCAACAGAAAAATGTTACCATGAAGAAGCAGTGAATTTCACCTGACATGTCAAGAGAAATGGGCAAACATTTACCAAACTATCTGGCAGAGCTAGAATATAGATATATCAGGAAGAATGGAGGGGTGGATCCAAAAGCTGTTCAAAGGGTACAAAAAAAGATGGGATGCAGTTATAAAGGCAAAGGGTGGGCATAAAAGTTACGGTACATTCATATCGCATCGAAGCAAACCGCTTTCTTTCGTGAAGTTTAAACAAATGTAGTTATTTCTCGTTTTTTTTAGGTATTTAGTACATATTAAGTTTATCAAATATATAAAAAGTTATTTAGTCATTGTGCTGCTGTAAATCTCTTCCATCTTGCACTGCACTGATTTCAGCGTGTGGCTTGACCGTGAACGCGGGCGTGACTAACGACGAGACCCACGTTTTTTGGCACCTAAAAAAAAAAAAACAATCTGATTTGCCACTGCCTGGCGATGTTTGCTTCACATTTGCATGAAGTTGAGAAATCCTCAACCTTTTTCGCTTTCATTGTCTACTTTGCGCCGCTCTCCTTCCCACAGTCTTCTGCGCAGGATTTTTCGCCTGTCTCCATAGAAAATGAATAGAAGGCGGGAAAACCGCTAAACTTCTCAAGCGTATGCAAACGTTTCCACTTAACTGTATTGTAGGGAGCATATATTTAAAACCAGTCATTTTTAAACACCTTTCTAGTCCTGACCTGAACATAATCTCTAATATAAATATGATTGACATAATTTTTACCAACATGAAACTTAGTCAAAAAAAAAAAAAAACTATAAAGGATAATCTGTAACGTTGGTATTGTTCATATGAAATGACATTGCAGTACAGTAAAACAGTGTTATGGTTACGGGGAAACAAATCTCACTCTTGTATCTTGTGCTATCTCTCTCTTTTAGGTGAGCGTCGGCTGGAGGCTGGTGCCATGGTGCTGGCTGATCGAGGCGTGGTGTGCATCGATGAGTTTGACAAAATGTCGGACATGGACCGCACGGCTATCCACGAAGTGATGGAGCAGGGTCGTGTCACTATCGCCAAGGCCGGCATTCACGCTCGTCTGAATGCCCGCTGCAGCGTTCTGGCAGCAGCCAACCCTGTCTATGGCCGGGTGAGTCCTTTGTACAGCCTGAATCGAAATGACTTACATGCTATTACCCATATTTAAAAAGAAGTATGGATCCTGTATGGTTCAGTCAGTGTGGCTGTAAATACCCTTGAATTACAGCTGACATTTTGTACTTAAATTTCATAGTCATTGCTTCAATTCAGATCTGGCACTTAACACAGAAAGCATACAGAATTGTTTGATTTCTGTTATTTCCCTATCCACATCAGTAAGTTTGAGTGTCTCCCTCCATCTTGCTCTGCAGTATGACCAGTATAAGACCCCCATGGAGAACATTGGGCTGCAGGACTCTCTGCTGTCTCGTTTCGATTTGCTTTTCATTGTGTTGGACCAGATGGACCCTGAGCAGGATCGTGAGATCTCTGACCACGTTCTCCGCATGCACCGTTACCGTGACCCCCGCGAACAAGAAGGATCAGGTCCTCAGGCTTCACTTAATCTTCTGTTCAGCTTCCTTAGTATTCTTCAAATCTTAGTATTTGCATTGTTACATAGCGTGTCTTGGGTAATTACACTCAGATGGGTGCATATGTATAAAGGTGTAAAAGTGTTAATCGTTCACGCATGTACCAAGAATGTGTATTTAAACACCATTATTGTAAGACGTCATAATTATTGACACTGTTGATTGTGTTTTGTGTGTTGCAGCATTGGCTCTGGGTGGTACCGTGGATGTGTTGGCCACTGATGACCCTGATGTGGCACAGGATGAAGAGGAGGAGCTCCAGGTGTATGAGAAACACAACAATCTTCTCCATGGCAGTAGGAGACAGAGGTAAACACCGTTTTAAAATTTGTTGAAAAGTGACCCAGTATTGAGACCTGTTTAACTAAATTACATAAGGGTCTAAACGGTAATACTGTTATATGTTATTCATATATTATTACTGCTCCCTGGGGTCCGTCCCATATCGACTTGTTCATAGTAATTGTACACATGCTGATCTAAAACGAGAAATAAATTAATTTGTATATAATGGGAAAAACTGATCCTGTGCTTTTGAAGAGGTATGATTGAATAGAGCTTCTGTTGCCTTTAGGGACCGGGTGGTAAGCAAAGAGTTCATGAGGAAGTACATCCATGTTGCCAAGGCGATTTCCCCTGTATTGACCCAAGAAGCAGCCAATCACATTGCAGAGGAGTACACACGACTGCGCAACCAGGAGCAACTTGGCTCAGACATTGCTCGGGTAAGGAGAGCACTCGCACACAGACACATACAGACACACTTACTCGCTCTTTCTCTCAAATTATTAATTGTTAAACTAATGTTCCAGAATCATGAAACAGAACTTAATGTCTGGTCGGGCTGGACAATATTTAAGAAATAAAATACGACAGGTCATGCAGTTATAGAAAAATAATCAACTACAGGGTGGCAATTTTCCAACAATTACACATTTGTTAAAGAATGACACGTCTTACTTTTTATCCGTTTATAGTTACATTTAATGTTGTGGAACGTCCGCGAAACAAGTTAGTTCCCGTTATCACGTTATAACAGTTATGAACACGTTCCCTCACCGGCCTGTCTCTTTTCTCTCTCTTTAAGTTAATAAGACAAAAAAATACAGCTTTTTAAGTCACTGATAAACCACAAAGTGCAAACTCCTCTGTCCTGAAGACTTTCCTACAGCGGAAAATTTAAAGGAACAGCTTTACCTCTGACTGTTACAAAACGCCGACACCAGAGTCTTCTATAAATGTTAAATAAACCTTCTCCTTGCAGAAAGCTTCACCACATCAATGATTAATCATTTTTCTTAATTAAATAACAACACTTTTTTGAAATCCGTTTATTGTTAGGCTTAAATGATGTGAACGCCATACAAGTCCCTGTGAATCAGTTGCTACTATAGAAACGATGACGTATTAGAACGAGCGCATTAATATAAACCTATGATTTGCCTTGCAGCCGGCACTACTGTCAGAGCCGTGCAGTTACTGAAAATTAATCAACACCTTCTGACCATTCAGAATCAAGAATTCAACAGCGCAGTGGTCTAAGACTATAATATTGATATTATTGTAATAAATTATGTCCCAAAACACTTATCTGAAATATCATGGGTCTCATCAGTACTTTTATAACACTGACCAACTCCTGTTTACTCACAGTGAGAAGTATTTAATGTTAAAATATAGTTTTTCACTGTCTTTTAAATGTGGCACTAGTGTTTTGATGACACTCTGATAGCAAGCCTAAATAACGTGATATATATTGTGTATTGTGAAAATGTCTTCGGCTATGTCACGCTTTGTCGGGGTGCGCGGGAAGGACACAAGCGCAAAGCCGCTTAATACCATACTTTTTTACTTTTACTACAAACTAAACATGAAACATCCAAGATCAAACATAAACTGTTAACAGGGCATGGAGCACAAAGACGTGACAGGTAAACATACACACCCAACGGAAGACAAATCAGGACTGAAACACGGGGGTACTTATACAAACACTAATCGGGGAAGACAAACGAGACACAGCTGGATACACTTTACATAACTAGACAGGGCAGGGCTAGGCAGTCAACATAACAAACACTTCTATCACACGTGGCGCTCGTCGTCGTGGTGAGCGTGGCGCTCGAAGCGCCCGTGACAGAGTATCGTTATATTCCTGCAATATTGCCCACCCCTACTGTCTGTTTTCTGAGCGGTAGCAATTCCCCGCAGGCAGCTGTAAATAAATATTAATGCAGCTGTAATAATAGTAACAATAAACACTGCAGTTACCAGGCCAGCGTTTGGTACTTCAGTATTTCAGTGTAGGTTCATTCCATTCTCTTAATAATCCTGCAACAGGATCTGGGGCTAACGGTGTTAATTTGGGATTCAGCTATTCATTTTGGATCATTGGGTTTATTAAGTGACTCTTTCCCCCCCCTCCAGACCTCCCCTGTGACGGTCAGGACTCTGGAGACTCTGATCCGTCTGGCCACAGCCCACGCCAAGGCCCGCATGAGCAAGGCTGTGGAGCTCGAGGACACGGAGGTGGCGGTGGAGCTCGTTCAGTTTGCCTATTTTAAAAAGGTCTGAAAGTTTTACTCAAACCTGCACACACCACCAAGAGCAAGTGTGTTTAAGATCTATTTGCAGAGGATTAAAATTATTAAAATCAAGGTAATTCTGTAATTGTAAAACATTTTAGTTACTGATATTAATGTTCCATTCAGACACCATTATATCTGGAAACATTACAGGGTTAAGATGAACCTGAAACATGATTGCTGCTGAAAAACTGTACTGTAACATCCTCATTAATAAGCTTCATATAGGCCCTAAAAATGTACACTAGGTTAGCCGAGTCCTTGCCTGTGTAGGATTATGTTCAGTAATCAGAACGTCAGTAACAGTTACTGAGGGAACCCCCTTATTTTGAAACTTTATTGTCGAATATTTTTTTTCATCAATAGGCCATGCACAACAGACATTCATTACTAAATGTTTCTAGATAATAATTATTATTCCCTCTGGTCCTTTAGGTACTGGAGAAGGAGAAGAAACGTGCCAGGCAGGGAGAGCGAGACATGACCTCTGAGGATGAGGACGAGGAGGAGGAAGATCAGGACACCACCAAACAACAGAGGAAGAGGTCTGAACACGCAAACCTTGTTTAACCCATTACATTGGATACAAAGCCCTGTGTGAAAGAGAAAGCAGGTTTTGAGGTGCATGTTGTAAGTTCCATGTGCGTATGATTTGTGCATTAACATTATCAACCCAATCTCACGAAGGATTTGTAAGATTTATAACAAGTCAAACCATTTAGTAAGATTCCTCGCCAGCTGTCCATTGACTGGTTATGAATGTGCTTTTTTGTCCTCTAGGAGGAGACGTTCAGCTGAGCGCAGGCCATCACAGAGCAATGAAACTTACGACCCATATGACTTCACCACCGAGGCGGATGTACCTCAGAGTGAGCGGAGTTACATTATCATTATCATAGCTACACTAACAGTCTAGTAATGTATGTGTTATCTATCTAATAATGTCTGATAATGTGTCTAATAATGTGTTATATGCCTGATAGGAACACTCATTTATTCACTTTGCTTCTTTTTTCTTGTGCTCAGTCCAATCTCCAGCTCCAGCAAGGCCCACTGAGGAGCCCATGGAGACACCTGAGCAAAATGACAACACTGAACTATCAGCGGACAGGTAGGTGTCGAGTCCTCTGATCCAAAGTAAACACAAAGCACAATTAGGAACAGGCGTAGCAACCAAGTAAGAATAAAAAATAAGTTATATATATATATACACACACTCACCGAGCACTTTATTAGGTGCTAATATACTAATACTGGGTAGACCCTTCCTATTGTAGCCCATCCGCCTCAAGGTTCGACGCGTTGTGCATTCTGAGATACTTTTCTGCTCACCACAATTGTACAGAGTGGTTATCTGAGTTAGCGTAGCCTTTCTGTCAGCTCCAACCAGTCTGGC
>JAOUQW010000049.1:5453001-5463831 GCA_028565825.1 Olivaichthys viedmensis | reverse complement strand
TGTCTCCAGGTGTTTGTAATTTAGCGCGATGTGTGATTGCGCCGCTCGTTAGAAATGCGGCGAGCCAGAACGCGGAATTGCGCTGTTTGATCGTGCACGTGGAAGTGCGTTGTTGTCCATTCCCGCTGGAGAATGCGTAACACTCATAATACTAAGGTCAATGTTTTTAGCATTAGGTACCTGGTATTTTTCACATGTGTTACTATAAACTTACATATTCAACTTTCAAATTATGCACCTAATATTACTTGTAAGTACTATATTATTACCTATTACTTTCTAAACAGTTATGTCATTGTGGCATTAAGTATTGCTGTACAAACCTGGTAGTTTTCAAATTAGTTACTATTTAATGTGTAATTTCAAATTCAACATGTACCAGAAATTACTTGTAATTACCACATATCTATTTTGGAAATAAATAAATAAATAAACAAATAAATAAATAAATAAAACACTTCACACTATTACCATGCGGTACATAAAACTGTAATACTGACATATTTTTCCACAAAACCTTTGATGACCAAAGACCATTTGCATGAATTTCTAAAACCATTACTTTGTCACTATGCTTTCCATTGTAAGTTTTAACAAATGCAGTGTGTGACCTTATACAGGTTGATTCAGCAGACACTTCCTCACATAGTTTAGCTCAAGAAGTTAATGCCTCACGCCACCCATCTCAGTCAAAGTGGCAAGATTGGGTTGAAGGTCTAATTAAATTATATAATGGCATCTTGTGTGCTTGATAAGCAGAACTTTGTTGATTAGCACAGTCTGAACAGCCATTTTTTCTCCATCATTAGGAAATGATTGACATAATGAGTAGTAGGATACATATCTGCTAATTTCCTTGATATTTTATAATGTGTTGTATGTTGCAGGCTTTTTTTTCTCTTCTAGACTGTATATCAAACTCATAGCCTTGCAATAACAGAAAGGATTTTGACAACAGATTGCTCAGAGCTTTGTACCGATTTGTTTATCTTGGCAAGAAAAGGCATCCAAAGCCAAAGTTGTTTTTTTTCTTCTCCTTTTTGGGAGGGGAGATCTTCCTGCCATGCCAGCAAGTCCCACGAGTCTCTCTGTGCTCTCATCTTATTGGGTATTTAAATTATAGTCTGATGCATAAAATAGCATGTCATTATATGATTGACACATTTGCAAAGACTGTTTTCACACAAACAAATAAACACACACTCGCCCACATGCACATGCATATTTGAATGAGAGCATTATGAACGAATGACAACAAACCGATCACAGTAGCAGGCTTGTTAAACGATGCTGTACGCCTTTTAAAGAGAACACTACACAGATGGCAATGAGATCAAATTCATGAGAAAGTTGAAAGGTCTGTGATCCAATCATAAAGACCCCCCGAAGTGTACACAGATGATTGATTGAAAGAGAAATAAGTGCCCCAGAACCCATCACATTACACATCTGTGCGGATATAATGAAATCATAGAGCATTGTCATTAAAATTCTTATCAGATGCCTCAACATATTTAGCAAGGCCTAGAAGGAGGCTGTCCATAGCTGTTCCATTGATTAGTTGCAGGGGAGACTGCTCAATTTTCACACCACGAGTTATTCCACATTACTGTCCAGATGGTATTTATCAGGCCATGTAAATTAACAAACTCAAGCTGATTACATGTCAAAAATAAGTAGTTAAACCTTGAAGGCATTTATTTTGTATGTGCATTAATAGGGGACTCCTCCTTTTCCTGCAGGCGAGGTTCCGTGTTGAAATTCATGTTTGATAAATTCGCTGGCTTTTGGCAAATTTAACCATCCTGAGTGCTGTTGTATTTATTTATTTTTTTTAAACCATGGGGACTTCAGCATCACATTTGCATATCCAAGCTCAAATATATACTCAAGGTGATTGGTTTAAACATTAAGTTGTTGATCTTGCTTCTGGAGAAATTTGTCATGGTATTCCCCTCTATTTTATTTCTAAACTATGTGGTTAATCTTTAAATGCCTTCTCTCAAACACATCTTCACTAAATTCATTGAGTTAGTCAAACTTACATTCTGCCCTTATTCCACACTCAGAACATGGAATAAATATTCATCAATCCATTTATTTTCCATAAGGAGGGGATAACACGCAAGGAGGGTTCCCACATATCAATTAGAATAAGTGGGGGTGTATGAGCTGTAGAAACCGAGCGAGCTGTCAGTATAATAAGGCCAGACAGAGTGCTATTGGTTCTTAATCCAACCAGATAACACCGGTCGGAAATTCAAACCCTGCCCAGAGAAATTGGACCAGACAAATATATGTGTCATGCTAAACCAAATACACTTAGTGCAGGGATCTTACTATTACAGGCAGATTGAAACGATAACCTAGCTGGCCTGTAAAGCACTATTTATTTGTTAGATAAGACTGACATGGGGGTTAATCTTAAAGTGAATGGCTTATACACTACATAAGGGCAAATAATGTCAGTTTGTCTAAGGCCACAAATAGATTTCAATGGTTTAGTGTGTTATAATGTTGGAGAGCGAGATGACAAAATGACAATTATCATTAACCAAGTGATGAGGACAGATTCCTCTAGCACGCCATATGCAGACAATAATGTTAACAAGTTAAAACGACAAACATAAATGCGTGCTTTGTATTATTATGAGCTCTTAGCAACATGCTCAATAGCCTAAAAATTAATTGCTAGAGTAAGCAGAGACAGCACAAATGATTTATAATTTGGCTGAATTGCTGGTAGTTATTTATTTTTGCATGGTATTACACTAACCGCAATGTTTTGCTGAAATTGTTAGTCAGCACCAATGAATGCAATTAGAGTTTAATGGCCTTTTAAGAGAACACGAGGGAAGGAAAACAAAACAAAAAAAAATCCATGCAAGTAGAAGAGAGGAAAAGGTTACTGCATGGTTTGGCCTAGGCTTTGTAATTTGTCTCCTTGTGGACAGTCACACATTTGTATGCTGTGTATCAAAGCTTGTGTCATGTCCATTTGATGCTTGATTAAATACAGTGTGACTCAGCTTCATACGTAATTTCCTAATTTCCTAGATATTACAGTTCCTTTGGTTTGGTCTCATTGAAGCTTCCATCCAGTGTCCCTTTAGAAAGTTAGGACAAATGAGTACTCGTACAGATAAATAATTGTGCCCTGTGTAAACATATATATTTTTGTAGCACAGCAGCATGCTTAAAAAGCCATTTGTGGGAGTCACGTGAAGGTCATGTGGAGCTGAGCTCCATGAGTCAGAGCCCGGGCTCACTCATAGAGGGTGGCTGAACAGAGCCAAGCCTCCACTGAGCCACTGTGCCTCGGGGCAAGAGCAAGCCACTGCGCCGTCATTAAGGCCAACACACAGCTGCTATTAATATACTGCACTGCATCATGGCCACACAGACTACAATACATATGTGCAAACACTGACAGGCGCACATAACACAGCCATTCGAACTTGTCCTGGGTGAACAGCCAATGAAAAATCTAGATGGATTTTATTGAAAGTTGTTGTTTCATTTATTGAACTTTTTTAGTCTGTTTTATACAAGACAAATTTCCGGTAACACTTCATTATAGAGGGTCACATATTAGACATTAATTCCTAGCTAATAAATGTGGCAACATTAACAGCTTATTATTGCTTTATTTAGTGTTCTCATATTCTTACCTTTTATTGTAGGTAACGTCTGTTTCTGTAAATGTGCAGGCTAATTAATGATTAGTAAAATGATTGTAACACTCTAATTGTGCAAGACATATAAAGATATAATACCTCATGATATAATACCATGACTGCTCTTAATTGTATGTGTTCAGTACAGAGCTGTATTTTACAGTGCAAAGTCCAAAGTACTGGGTAGTTACTGCATGTCAGGTAAAAAGATGGTAAATACCATGACAACACACTGGGACAAAATGGCTGACATGTTTAGGGTATTAAAGAGACATTACCAAAAAACTAAGAAGATTGTGCATAAACAGGAAATTCAGATATTCTTCATAAGAGTATGAAAGTAATAAGAATATGAGAACACAAAATAAAGCTCTAATAAGTTTAGAATTTTGCCAAATAACTGCTGTATTCACGACTTATATGCTCACTTAGCTATGAATTAATATCTAATATGTGACCTCCTATACTGAAGTGTTACAATTTTAATTGTTAGTTCTCGAATACGTCAGTTTAAGTATGCAATCATTTAAGTATTGATTGCATTTTGATGTTGCTATAATATAGGCACCTTGTTTTTCTTATTGAGTCATTCATTCCAAACAGTTGCCAAGATGGTCTTTATTTTTTCAAAACTTGATTTTGATTTCTTCCTCTCGTGCTACACCTACTATATTGATATGTATAAATTGAGTCGCCTGAGATTGATCAATTTGCATGTATTTTAGTCCTAAATATATTGTGTCTGGGGTTGTAATTAGCCCTAACAAATGGTGCCACCTGCAGAATCTTCATCATAATTGTTGAAACTTTAAAACAGTGGTTATTAAAAAAGATTACTTTCAGTCAATCAGATTGGTTAAGCAACTTGGAACCAAGTCAGAGTAGTGATCTTAGGCACTAGAGATAGACTAGGCATAGACTTTGTGAATATGTGAGAACTTGAAGAGTAGAATATAATTAAGTATGCCTACCATGAAGTAGAAGAAGAACATGAAGTAAAAGAAGAACAAGAAGAAGCAGAAAACTTCTTATAGGCTTTGTCATAGAATGTTGGTGAAATGACTCAAGGACAAAAAACTTGAAAGCGTCAATTATAGTCTAACTGGCTTTGAAGCCCCTGTATTGCACTCTAGGTATTAAGCTTCATATTCTAATGATTTCTTTTTTTGTGCTTCATCAAGAATGTTTTCTCAACCCACAAGAGAAGCCCTCGGGTATCTTTTCATACTATATGTTTCTTTGTGAATATTTTTGCAAGGCGGTTGCAAACTTCCAATACTGCGTTCATTATGAATAGTTGGAATCACACCAGCGCTCAAGGCCTCGGTCTCTGTCATTTTGAGTACAGCCAATAATATAAGAACCACATGAGCAGGAGGCTCTGAGTACAGTGGATCAGTGATTTACTCTGAGTTATGTTGCACTGGACCAGATCAAGGTCAAACACTCATAAGCCTATAAATGTAAAACATGCAGACGGGTATGTAGCCTATTACTCATATGGAGTTAGCGCTCATCGGAAAGTCCTCTAGCGCAATATGTTCTGCTGAATAAGTTGTTAATAGAGGAGTTTATTTTCTCTGACAGAGAGGAAATGGCTTCCTGGTGCAGGATGGATGAACCCCTGCAAGCTGTGCAGACACCACCCCGACAATGGCGCATAATTAGGAATAAATAAATATTAACACATCCACTTATATAACTATCTGATGTTAACATGCTAAATTGAATTAGCTCTGTGACAACCTAATTGCATCCGCATGGCATACACATGTAAAGAGCAGTATGTCCGCAGAAAGGTAGTATCAAATTAATCTAAGAATCAGTAATTGAGACAAATGACACGGCGCATCGAGCTGTCCCCGTGAAAATCTGGATGAGCAATGGAATGTGTTGTAGGGTTAAGAGGCAGTGTGAAAAAGCGGTGACTTAATCTGAAAACCATTAGCTTTAGTTAACCATGTACCTTTCAATTAGAGCGATCATTTTGCATTTCTGGGGTATTGATAAATGTCTTTTGTCAGTGTACAACCAGCTTCTTTATGTTGGCCTAGGACTGAAAAAAAGACCCTTATGATTTAAACACATCTTATTTAAAAATGACAAACATCTTCTTTTATAATAGAGCATGAGGGCAAGTGGGACATTGTCACAGTAAGGCAACAGCGTGACATTTAACAAGCAAGGTGGAGAGCGTGCATCCTAGAAAAAAATAAAATCAAACAGCAAATCAAAAGGTCCTTTATATTAAATTACAAAGAGAGCTTTTGCAGGGAATGAGACAAGATCAGAGTGTGTGCGAATCTAATAATGAACTTGCAGCCGACCTTAATTAAACAGCCTACATCCCCTTGCATAGCCATATAATGATGTCAAGCCGAGAAGCAATTAGCCGCCCTTCTCTAAAAGCAAACAGTGTTTGTGCGGCGCATAAAGTATGGCGGTACACATGCTTATCGAAACCCTTCTGAAAAATAAAATTAATTAAGATGTTATGTTTTTTTGGAGATGCCTCAGGACAGGACCCAAAGGATGGGCACCTTAGATTAAAGATGAATCTTCCTTTCTGCGAGATGTGGTAATGGAGGCGGCGATTCCACCTCACACTGGCTCATTAGCAGTGGGCCGGGTGAAAACTCCTCGACATTATAGCATCCATTAAAATAAGCTGTCACTGAGTTGCAAAAATAACAATCCACAGTAGACCAAGCCATATAAAAGAAGAGGAGCCACTGAAAAAACTTTAGAAGCAAAGGCCTTCTCAAATTGTTCTTAGGTGTACAGCATTTATTTGTGTTTAGAGCTCAAGCCTTTGTCTGTCTGAGCTAATTAAAGTGATATTGAATTTCTGGTGTTACACCAACAGTCGAGAGAAGTGCAGGGACTTACAATTACACACAATTAAGCCTCACGACATGGCTGTAAAGTTGTCAAAAAAGTAATACTTTACCTGCATGCCTCGATCCAAGGACTTTATGCTTGCATTTATTCTGCGATGTTATGAAACAATTTCTCAAAGCTTACTCAAAGCTTGTCAGGTTTGGGGAAGTAAGCGTGCAGACCCGGTGCGATCTCAGGCCCTCTCAGACACACTCTTATGATGTAAGGTGTAATTTCGCCCAATGAGGTTGGTGTTCTCGTCGGAGCGAGGTTGTTTATTCACGTCTGTTTACTCGTGTCGAGTTTCTCCGTGGCTGGCGGCGGTTGCGCGGGCGATCATTAGCCGAGCGCTCTAACTTCGTTATGAGTGCGTGTTTCGGAGATGGGACTCTAATTGGAGACGTTTTACAAGGGAAGCACTTATCACTTTGCTTATTAAAAATGCTTATTGGAAACAATAAAGCAGACATTATGGTGGGGAAATTAATATAGTGCATTGCCCAGAACATAATGCCGTTATAATGTGTGCTGTGTTCGTCCTAATGAGTGCTGTGCAGTTTATTAGCTCTGATGACAGAGGGGCTGGGCTGAGGCTGTTATTGTTCTGTACAGGTTGATGGATTTCGGAGGCAGCCGTGTCGGAGTACACAGTTGTGCACACACACATACACACTGACACACACACACAGAGTGACTCTCTTTATTACTCAGAGAATCAGCCGGCGGGTTAGCTTTAACGTGGGATAAACATATAAATCTGCCTCGGCCTTGGCGCTAGCCAGAAGTGAAGCGGCTGAGAGAGCCGGGCCTAACTCTATACATTCCAGCCCTACTTATTTCCACCACCGGAGAGAGGAGGCCATAGATAACTCAGTGACAGGGGCTGTCCCCGGGGAGCGAGGCCTGGGAGAGCGGGTTAGTAGGTCATTACAGCTTCTGCACAAACCCTTTAATTGACTACAGAGCCAGGCTGGATCTGTGTCAGGTGAGCACTTTCACATAAAAAAACAAAACAAAAATGCAACCTAATAGATCGGGATCTCGATAACAGCTGTTTGCTGTATATGAGACCCATTTTGTTTACAGAGCAGGGCCTTTTGTTTTCCAATCGTTCCCTTTTTTCCACAAGTTTGAGGCAATTTATTTTCGATCCAATTTCACCGAGTCTCGCAATCAGGCAATGCAATCCAATTATCTCTTTGATTGGGCGAACTGATTAAAATGTGTAGCCAAACGTGATTATCTCTCTCTCTCTCTCTCACACTCTCTCCCTCTCAGCATCTGAGACAGAGGTGTTCTTGAATTATAAATGCACTACATTTTAAGATTGAGGCTCATATTACAATATTGCACCACCTATGCTGCATTCAGAAATGTATTTATATGTAGATAGCTGCTATATTAACAGTGAAACCCTATGATCTATCGGTTTGTTTTCTTTTCACAATCACAATACATGTATTTTACTTGCATCAAGCAAGTAAAATGCTTGATGCAATCCTGGATTTACATGCAAAAAACTGTGTGCTGAGAGTTTTAAATCATTTCTAGCTTGTAACATAAACAGCACCTGGCTTTCACAGAATACATCTCTGCTTACACTAGGCTCCAGATATGACATTTCATCATCCATTTCCCTCTCAAGCTAATGAGGACCAGTTGTGTTCAGATGGTTTTAAATTGAGCAGATGTAGCTGAATCTAGTCTGTCCCCCCATCCAGGCAGAATGTGGCCTGGACTCGCTGAAGTTGAAGGTCCAGCCAGTGTTTTGAAATATAATGACCTGCTTGTTTGATT
Source organism: Olivaichthys viedmensis (assembly GCA_028565825.1). NCBI lineage: Eukaryota > Metazoa > Chordata > Actinopteri > Siluriformes > Diplomystidae > Olivaichthys > Olivaichthys viedmensis. The sequence continues at coordinate 5,455,477 of JAOUQW010000049.1, read as the reverse complement.
GCTAAAGCGATAACCATGGGAGCACGACTGCCTCATTTATCAAATTACCAACTTAGTGAAGGTTTGCAGAGACATGTGAGTAATGAATGACAGGAGAGAGACAGAGAGAGGGAGAGATGGAGGTCAGACTGAGGAAAAAGACTCATATGTTATCTTTCTCCCCCCTTTTTTTCCCTGTTCTCTGAGTCGCATGTCTGGAGCTTATGAAATTTAAAGTGGTGTCTGGTTTTTGCCTCCAGCAGAACGGCCTTGACTTGGCTGAGTGACTGTGAGTGGGAATCTGTGATAAGGCCAGCCAGAGCTCCTGCCTGAAACGTCATCACTGACCCGGGCAGAGGTCAAGAGTCAACCGACAAATATATTTCCCACTCTCGATCGTCACTTACTCTAAAATTGATAAAGACAAAGGAGATGGAAGATGGAGGGAAAAAGGTGTCAGAGTCGTCTATAACCAGCACTTTGTGACGCCTCATTGAGGATGCCCTCCCATAATGCCGTGCAGTGTGACCTCACACTTTGCACGCTAGGTGAGAGTTCTGCACTGACCTTGCCGGGTCTGAGCTCTCGTTATCCCGGTCATATCGAGGGCCATAATATAGCACCACTGTTTTTTTTTAAAAACCTTTTTACTGTGATAACATGTGATCTAGCATCAAAATATATTAAATATTTTAACTCAAAATGTGACTTTTTTTAATGGTTATCTCTTCTTCGGTGGCTAATTAGATTATATAGATTGGTGTTTAAAACAGATGTTTAAAAAAAAACTGAATCAGGGACTGTTACGCTTCAGATCAGTTAGTGAAGTCACTAAATAAACTCCACAACTTTGAATGTCCAAGATTTGAGAATGACCTGGTACCTGGAACTGTTAGGTGCAGAACCTCCATGCTAAGCTAGCAAACTAGTTAATTTAGCTAATGATGGTGTAAATTGTGATTGTTATGGTATATTTTGACAGGTTTGGCTACTGTTAAATAAATCGCTGAGAAAATTACATTGTAAAGGAAGACTTAGGAAAATAAAAAATATCTCCCTCGTATCTACCGGTGAAAAATGCAAGCTGCTTTACTAGTAGTTAACTAGCCGGCCTGCTATATACACTAGCTAATATTTGTGAGTCCCACACGTGTGGGCTACTAGTAAAATAAGTAAAATAAATAAATAAAACAAACAAACAAAATAAAAAGTAATATCAATATAAGTGCATCACATATTTTGTCTTAGAAACTGTCCTAAAAAATTCAGCCCGTCTCTTAATGTGATATTTATATTTGCTTTGCATAGATCTAGTTTCTATGCAGCCAGTATTGCACTTCTACCTGAGTTGCATTCTTCTGCTTTCTCAGCTCTGATTAGCTGCAGCTCTCGCAGGAAAACACATTACCCTCTCGCTACAAACACTGATCGATTTCTCTAAGACTGCCTATCTCATTGTGTTTATATTCTATTGATTTTCCCGGATTAAGTTTTATGGCTCTCAATTATTTTCATGTATGATTGTTCACATCTGTTTATTGCGAGCCGCATAATCGTTGAAAGCAATGATTGTGTTCAGGTTGATAATCCAATTTCAATACGGCAGACATCCCTCCATTTTGAGGGAGATTATGCCGTCCTACGCAGAGCGGAATGAGGATTTTCAAACTGAGCTGATCAGGAAAGAAGTTGCCGTGCCGCTTCATGCCTGAAAGTGCCTTCAGGAATGTCTGATGTCTTGACAGACGCGTTATCTGAGAAATGTTGGCATCACAGCCTTCATTAGGAAAGCGTTTAGCAATTATATAAGACTTTTATTAGCCTGTTGCAATGTCACTCAGAGAGACAGGGAAGTGCCAAAGCACAATTAAATCAGAAATGGGTTTTGAGCACCGTTGGCTAATATGATTCTAATATGATAGCAGGGGAATGTGCTTTTATGTACAATCATCTTTCATTCAGAGGGAGGACCTGACACTCTTCAAACGTCACAGCCTTCAATTAAAAATTTTCTGTTTCTCTCTCTTACTCATGCCTGAGTCCTAGACGCTGCTCTGTATTAGGCCAGAGCAATCGCTGCAATAGAAGTTTAAATATAGAAAGCGCTCACAGATATTTCTCTGATATAGTAAGTGTCTATCAAAACTGTCATAAGTGACACTGAATGTCTGGATGCTTCGTGCCAAAGAGATGGCCAGTATTGTTTCTAGGCTAACCTGTGAAATGGTTATGAATATAAATGATGGATGGTAAGGCAAAAAGAATTGGGGAGATAAGTGAAGTGTGCACTCACATAAATAGGGCTGATGTTCAACAACAAATGGGTGGATGACATGTGAATTTTCTTTGTGGCTTTAGGTATATGGTTTCAATGTACAATGATAAAAAAAAATATATATATATATATAGATACACTCACGGAGCACTTTATTAGGAACATGTACACCTTCTCATTCATGCAATTATCTAATCAGCCAATTGTGTGGCAGCAGCGCAA
>JAOUQW010000049.1:5436742-5452477 GCA_028565825.1 Olivaichthys viedmensis | reverse complement strand
TTAGATAAAAACAAAATTAAGGCTGTCTGTTTTTTTACCTGCAGAGACAGAAGCAAGGGAGAGCCAAAGATTCTTGGAACAACCTACCAGTCGATTTTCTTATAAAACTGCACGACAGTGTGCCTACTAAGATAAGTGATGCAGTTTTAAAGGCAAAGGCTGCTCACACCAACAAACTGATTTTTTTTTTTACTGTTTCTTGTAGAAACTTTATTTCATTATTTTTAAAAGGCTTTTCGCTTTTCAGAATTTCTTTACATGTGACGAAGACTTTTGCGCAGTGCTGTATATCTGTGTGCATATATATACATATAGAGAGAGGGAGAGAGAGAAAGAGAATCATGGAGTCACTCATTGAGTCACTTATCTTTAAGTTGAATGAATAAAATAATGAATGAATGAATTAATTCATGACTTAATGCACATTTTTGGGCATACATATTACTCAAAAGTGTAAGTAAATACACTGCAATAAAATCCAATCACCATAGGGAACACCATGAGCTCCACATGTATTGGTAGGCCAGAAGTAATTAAACCTTTTTTGTTTATTTCTGCTACATTGCAACATGAGTTCAGCTGCCCAGATCTTAATGAATAGGTTACTCTTCCCAACACACACACACACACACACACATATATACACACATACACAAAAGCAGGGTGACACTGCCCAGTCTTGGCACAGGCCGGCCTTATTGTTGCCAGTCCTGTGGAGGTGGCATTGGTGGTGGGTGTGGAAGCTAAATAACCGTCTACCCAAGGCTTGATGCCCTCCCGAGGGGGGTTGGCACTGCCCTGTGAGTAAGCTTGTACCACGGCTGCCCTTGACATGCCTCCTCCACGGACGGCAGGACGCAGGGGGCACTGCCAGCCTGCCTGAATGGCGTGCCAGATGGTAACAGCTGCGGAGGAGCGCCCTCTCGGCTGTGGGCACCTGTCCACTCCACTCCCCCTCCAGGAGTCATCAGAGCCCACCCTAAAGAGTTGCCCTAAAGAGCCGTCAGCAGGAAATGAGGCGCTAACCTGCAAGTGAAAGGCCTGCGGGCCTCAATGGGCACTCGCTGGGTCTCCGCTCTGCCTCTCTAATAAGAACTGGACTCGATGCCAAGACACGTTTAGCAGCCAGGCTGTTTACTTTATCATCATTACCCAGCATGCCACTGGGCTGAGGAGGAGGCGGAAGGGTGGATGGTTTGAATGGGATGATACGAAGGCAGCAGGGCCACCTGAATCAGGGTACAGTAAATATGGAAAGCTCTCAGACTACAAACACTCTACAAAACACACACTGCACACACTCCATAAAATCAGCAAACAAAATCAACAAGAATTCCGCAGTTGTACTACAAATGTTGGTATTTGAAACACCTACATCTGACCCATTCTATTCAGGTTTATTTTGAGGGTCAAATGAACATGTAAAAACATTTTTTTTCCTAATGCGAATTCATATTACAGCGAATTCAGAGTAAGTATGAGAGAGTAAGTATGAAACGAAAAGTTCATTTTAGCCTCTGTCCACATGACCTCCATATTGTATATACATTCCCACGTGTGCACACACACCTGCTATCAGAGGGGATTTGTGCATCAATTTTCTAAAAACACTGCTTTTTTCTATACAGTATATAATGTATGTTAAAATTCATTTTACAATTTTGCTGAAAATCAAAGGAGACAACCTGGTTCAGTGGGACATCCATTTTAAAGCAGTGGGGTTTACATATTTATGAGTACTATATGGCTCCCTAAAGATTATGCAGTTACAGTATTGTGATACACAATTAATTGCTTTGTTTTCTATTGCCATGAAATTGAAGGCGAATGAAAACATTCATAACTTGGATATGTGACAATACCCACTCTGTAGCCTATAGTGGATGTAGGGATATTAAAAAGTCATTAGATAGGGGGGAATCCTCAGGGAATGCTTTTATATGAGCCTCTTTGGTGTCATGACCCATGTTATTTGTATATGAGTGACACTTACCTGGCAGACATGACATGAATTAAATGCTATTATATGCGTGGCTTTATGTCCTCCGTGATATTCATAGTGCTTGGACAGGGCACTCATACATATTTCACACCGGCTTGTGCCTTTCTTCTCACTTAGTGGTCCTTTCTTTTTCATGGAATATACAAATACACGGACAACAGTGTGACAGAATCAAAGGTGAGGATTGCGTTGTTTTACAATCCGAGTTGTGGCAGGTGCATAATGAGGGCATGTGTATGAGGGCCATGTGGTACTGTCTCAGCTAGCTGGACAGCGTGAAAGGTCATTGGGCTCAGATGAGAGAAACAGAAAGAGGAGAGGATTGTTGATAAAGGGGACCTTTTCAGGCAGGTTAGCAGCTGAACTGTGCATAGCCCCTCCTGATTATCAATGTGATGGCATCCTCTGGCCTCATTGAATGTAAAAATGCAGGAATGAGAGAGGAAGAGAGAGTGTGATTTGTTTTCACAGCGGGGCGGCCGGTCGTATGGAGATGAAAAGGGAAAGCACAGGGAGAGAAGTTGAGTCAGGTGGCTGTTCCTCCTCTGCGATGCCTCTTTAGATCTTGGACGAATGCAGAAAGTGCCAACCTTCGCCAAGCACGAGTGGATCACCACTCCAACACATAACTCCGTCCAGTCCCATTTGAATCCCAGGTTTCCTTTGCTTTCTGCTTCATTATGTTTAACTCAGTATAAGGCTGGCTTGAAGTACTGAGCCCTCTCACATGCTTTAAATGATTCATTTGTGTTTAATTGTATGTTTTGTAATTCTTTGACACCTAGTAATGAAGTCCTATAGATTTATTCTGCCAAGCCTGAATTTTAAACACGCAGGCCAACATTCCTATTCATGTTTTTTTTCATGCAGGCTTTGATAAAACATGAAGGTACTTTCTGTAATACTTTTTTGTGTTGTCGTTTTATCGATCCACCAGCCCCCAGGGAGTCACTTTCTGCGGGAGGCAATTATGAAATCAGCGCAAAGCCGGGATAAAACAAGATATTACGCTCCTACAGTCGGCTGCGCGTTCCATTCAGTTACAGCGCAGAAGAGTTCTCTCTCTTTCTCAATATTGGATGCAGCAAATGAGAAAGAAAGATAAAGGAGATTGGCAAAGAAGGGGAAAAAAGAATCAATGTGTAAGCTACTGTTGAAACCATATGTATGTCATCATGTGTGAAATGACTTGGAAATTACTTTTGGATTGAAATGTTCCCTTTTTGCTTAGCTTCTTTCTTTCTTGGAGTCTGTCAGAGTCCATACAAGCAATGGAAAACAGGTGCCTCTTCAAAGGCTGCGTCGTCGTCAGCTTGAGTGTGTGCATTTACCCCAACCTTGTCTGAGCTCTGTCTGATATGTCTAATATAAAGCGGGAGGCTAGACTAGGCTCCAAATGGTAGCTGTTGTTTTTTAAAAAGGTGTGCATATGCACTCTGACTCCCCCTTTTTATTCCAGGCTCATGTGGGTGGCCGTGTGCCTAATGGTGCTAAAATCGCCTTTCTCGGAAAGTGACACCTCACTAAATCGGATCGGTGAGTGGCCCTGTAATGGAGAATCGGATTGATCCGTGGAAGGAGGGACACACAGGGCCCGGCTCATGCTGTTTAACCCCTCAGGTGATGCTGTTTGTGTATCACTTATTGGATTGTTAATAGATTTTCCTAGTTTGTGCGAGACACGGTGAGCTCGGAGCCGGGACCTTTCCATTACGGCACCGGCGGGGAGGCTGCGGGCAGAGGCGAGGCAAGGCGAGGCGGAGAGCGCCGCTAAAACGGCGCTGAATTGAGGTTCCACCTCCTGACAGCATCGCAGCTGTAGACTAGCAATAGCAATCCTCCAGTGGCACTTTTAATTATCGGCACGGCGATACTATCAGTAAGTGTGTAATTATGTGTCAGTTTGCAGGCTGCTGGGTATGAAGGGTGAAAGCAAGGGAGATGATGATTGTTGAAACTGGCGAGTCGTATTTAAACAATTCAGCATGTGTAACTGGCACTGTCATTAAACAGAGAGGGGCCGACACCTCCTGTCACTCACTCTCTCACTTATGCAGATCCTTCTGTTTTTTCTGTTTTTTTCACTTTTTCATTTTCTCACCTCTCTCTCTCCCTCTCCTTCTTCTCCTTCCTCTTCATGGGACTTCACGCTCAGGTAGGAGATGGGGCAGGAAGTGGTTGAACAAACGGTGAGAATCTGACATTCGCCTGGTTCCCCCTGTGTCAATCCACACACACTGACACACACACTCCCACAAACAGTGCCATTTCACAGGCACAGCTTTAACACACTCACACATTTAAATGAGCATACAGCAGGCAAATGTACCACTGTTATTCATGCTTTTAAATATTTTAATGCATTTGTATAATTTATTTTTAGTGTCTTGAGATGCACTTGACAATGATTCTTTGACTTCAGCATACGGACCATAAAAGCAACACTTAGTGAAGCCAACAAGTCCGTCTGAGGAAGTGTTGCTTATTATCATAAGTTTTTTGACATTACTTATGTCAACAACAGTAAAACTCATGTTTCACTTATTCAATATCCAATATGTAATATACATTTTGAGTGAATATGACCGCAGTTTTATTGTATATTTTCTTGGTATTATTAAACTGTACTGTCCTTAAGGGTACATCTCTTGTACATTTATAATGTGTCTTTCACCTGGAAAATTGAATGTGGTGTATCTTTAAAACTCATTTAAGGCACAAATGTGGTACCTATTATGTACCTTAAATGCTTTTTAAAGATACATCACATTTACTTTTCCATGTAAAAGAGGTACAATAGACGTTCTTTTAAGGGTCCCACATCAGTGCAATGGTACAGTTTTGTACCAATTTGTCCAAGAGTGTAGCAAATAACATAAATACCAATCATAAGAGTGTATGCATTAATATATATTAGGATTTTTGTTTCTTTTTTGTCATTCATAAACACTATATCAGCCTACTGTTAATTAACATATTTTTCATAATGTGTTTTTGTGAGCCACTTAAAAAAAAAATCAATTTTAAAATAAAATCTAATAAATAGAGAGATCATTAAGATGCAAACATGCCCTTATATTTGCTATTAGCGTGTGACTCTTTAGGGGCCGGTCATGTGAGGAGTCCTCCTGCCGTGCAGCTATCTGATTCGGCATTGGCTTCCATTAAAGAACAAAAATCACCTTTGATAACGTGAAATGCAATAAAGCCTCCTCCTCTGCTTTCCAGCACTTTTCATTTAGCAGATCCAGACATGGACCCCTGTAGCCTCCCAACCCTCAGCTACATGAAACAGCTGCCTGATCGGGGTGGGAGGGGGTGCGTACGAGCCTTTGCGAATTGTAAGATGTGGTGTCCCAAGGACAAGAGGGAAATATCCATATCATAATGAAAGGCAGCATTAATTGCGGCTACACCTCTGCACTTGAAAGTAATGAGCGGGAGCACGGCGCTGGCCTCAGAGGATTAATTTGTAGTAATATTTTATCAGCGCAGTGAGGGTGTAATTTATTTTCTTTTTTACATAACCAAACTTTAAAGGTGGGCCCCAGCCAGAGCTGGATTTGTAAAATAAAAGTCTACAGATCTTGTTTTATGATGGCAAACATACCTTTGCGCATTAAGCTAAGTGGGTTACAAAGATTGAATTTGGCCATGCCTAGGGCTTCGATGGGCAAGGGCTCTATGGCCCACTTACGTCTGAGGTAACACGAGTACAGTCTTAATTTAAAGACCACTCATTCCCCTTGTGGCTCTATGATAAAGACATCTGACAATGGTAGCCCTCTAATTTATGACCAGGCCTCAACGCATTAATTGATTTTCACACCCTACACCATTATCAAGCCCAACTAGTGTATAGCCTGAGACAATTTTTCTGCTGTGATTTGTCACATTGATGACTCTGAAATTCTCTGTAATTTTTGTAACAAATTGGTGAATTTCTCCAAAAAGAGCATTAGCGCATGCAGTATGAGTGTATCAATTTTCCAATGAGCTACTTTTTGACGGATTCATTGGGATTTGCTGAATGTAGACTATGGATTATACTAATATGGTTAATGTCTTAGGTCTCGCTGTTAGAATAATGTTGCTCATAATCATATAATGGGCGATTCATTTGGTTTCTCTTGTATTTATTCAAAGGGTTCAATTCTACAGTTAACAAGTGTGAATTATACCCTTTCTGTCCTCTTAATTAGCATTGACTAGCCTTGCATCAATCTGCCAATGAAAACGGAGCTACAGTGCTCATTTTTGGTAGCCATTGAAAGGGGGAGATAGGATATGGTTTGTGAATATATTTAGCATCACAGGACAAGAGAGGAGTTTTGATTAGGAACTTCTGGATCCTCTCCTGCATATGCTCACTATGAGTAAACAACTAAACAGGTCCAAAACCACCTCCTCCTATTTTTAAGATGTATTATGACCCAGAGACAGATCCGAGTCTGAGTCTTTCTTCTCTCATTGCATGGCTCATTAATGGCCATTTTCTATAAAATAATGGTGATCCTGATAAACAGGAACAATGTTGCATTTGCATTTATTGACACAGTGTCAGGCATTTGGATAACGGTATGTATATATTATCTTTAATGATGTGCTAAAGCTGCAGCGTAATTGTATCCTTCCAGCAAGTGACAGGATCATGTATCATCATACATCATATAATTGGCCAAGTAGTAGTAGTAACTGTACTGTTAATATCTCTGTGACTAGAGACAATAACAAAACTTAGTTAAGTATCACAAGAGGCAAAAAAAACCCTCCAATGTAACAATGCTTGACTGACAGGATCAAATACTGTATCTGATGACTCCTCCAATTTGCAATGTGAAGACCCTAAAGCAAATCCACACAAGAGCCTGTTCTTCCAAGTTAATCACGCAGCCCATAATCTTTGATATGGCTTTTAATTAGGCAACGTATAAATCATACCAATGGAGCACTCCTCCATTTCTTTCTAAGATGTGAGAATGTAGCGTGTTTTCCTCTCATTCGTTTCCTCACGCATTCAGATTTCGCTGCAATCTGGCTGTTTTGATTTAATGAATTGAAAACATCAATATTATTTCTGCATTAGCTCACCTCAGATACAATGACACGTTTCTGTGAATCCGGCTGATATAGCCTTATTAAAGCACTGCGCTTGTGTCAACAGGCAGCTCCGAGGACAAGCCGCTGCGTTCCAGAGGGTCAATGCGCCAGAGCACTAATTTGTTGACCCTGAAAGTGGAGGGGGTTAAAAGTTCAAAGCCCAGCTGTTGGAGAGGTTTTGCTGTATGTGTGTGTGAGTGAGTGTGTGTGTGTGTGTGTGTGTGTGTGTGTCCAGAGGCCATTCTTGCTCTGCAGGGTCCATTTCTCCTGTCAGAGAGGGGAGAAACCCTTCAAACCCAGAGGATATGGCGCTCTCACTAAATTGTCCTTCAAATGGGCTGTACAGTAAAATAAGGGATGGGGTGAAAAGGTTTATGTTCACGTAGGAAAGTGAGAAAACACACATGCCTTCAGAACATGCCACAATGTGTCTGTGGGTTTGTGACTTTCATATAAGCTACTGTAGCTGTTGTATTCAAAAATTTAAAGTGACGAGAGGGCTAAAAAGAAAGTATTTCAAAGGGATCACTCTGATTTGTTTTGGTCCTTCCCAAAAGGACTCCACTATATTCCACAGTCCACTGAGCTACCTTGATTGGCAGCAGCTATCGAACATTAACAGTAATAGTACTTCCACTGTAATTAAGTGTTAATTACTTCCTTATGCTAATGAAGTTTTTTGGAGTGGAGGATTTTCTTTCTTTCCCCCCTCCAAGAGCACCAGACCATTGTTACGTTGGCTGAAATAATTTCCATGTGATCGTTTTCCAGGATATAAAAATGTGAATAATTATTCCCTAATTAAGAGAGTGGGGTCTGCTCCTGGAGTTAAGGCTGCATTAATTTGAATGTTTTTACAGTTCTTTAATTGGGATAAGGGTTGGTTAGTGATGAGAGGCCCACTCACAGGGCCGAGGCGAAGAGCCCGCTTCCATCGCAGTCTCACTCAAGGTCAACACGCCGCACTCCTACTGCTCCCACCGAGCACGCCATTGTTGCCCAGGCATGCATCTATCATCCTGACAAGAATGTGCTCTCACATATTCAATTATTAATTGCATTAAATACACTTTTTGAGTTTAGGGGTGGTGGCGTGTGTTCCAGGAAAGCTCCTTCGAACACTGCGGTATTGTTGCTTCACAGTTTGACACTCTGTTCCTCCCTCCTGCCTGCCGTGTATGTGTGAGAGAGAGAGAGATAGTGTCGGTGTGTGTGTGTGTGTGTGTGTGTGTGTGTGTCTGATTGCTCAATAAACAGTCAGAAAGAAAGAAGGCCAAGGTGGGAAACACTTTTGTAAGGAGTCAGTGGAAGTTTCTGGATAGTCCTGCTCTGCCAAAGTAAATAAAGACTTTGAGTGAGGGTGTTGCATAACTGAGGTTCTGAGGTCTAGGGCACTGAATGAGAAGCACATAAAGGAAGGTATAACTGCGGGGCATAGCAAGGGAGACAGAGAAAAATGTATTCATTAACTGCCTGCAAGTAGGTGTTATTTTTCTTTCTTTCTTTTTTTTTTTTGAATTGGTCCAAATTGGTCTCAAGTGCTTTTTGAAAAGAGGGTTTCATTTATTGTTATTTTTTAAGAAGAAAGTTACTCGAATAAATAAGCATATACACACCCCTCATTGAGGAGAACTCTGAGTACTTCAGAATCTATTTTTGTTTTGGATGCAAAGTTGTTTTTTCCTTTCTTTTTTAGATTATTATTTTTGAGTTAGGCCCCAAAGCCCAGTCAGAGTTAGGTTGGTAGCTTAATAAGCGCATAAGACAGTGTGTTCCCATTACCACAGGGCAGATCTATGATGTATAGGAGGAGAAGAACACTTTCCTGCCACTTACCCAGATTACGGCTCCTGCTGTTTGGGATAAAGCCACCGTCACCCTGCACTTCAGACAAATGGAGCTCGGGGAGAAGGTCGCATTTTTCAGAGATGCCACATTTTCTCCCCCCACCACATCTTCCTACATGGACTTGGCTGGATATAATATTTTTGAATTAATTAGCAATTTTGGTAAATGACGTAAAATGGCTCTAATTTTTTATGTCTGCCAGGAGAACAATTAGACCATTAGGAGTAACAAATGGTCCGGCCGGGCCCATATGCCTGTTGCAGACTTTCAAGGCACATTATTCCTGACGTGCCAAAACAAATAGCATCAGGTTTGGCCAGATTCTATTGTCGGAGACATCTCCCTATACACTTGTGGTAACTGATGTGATTTCTGAAGAGTATTTTTCTTTCTTTTTTTTTCTTCATCGTCACTGAGCCCATCCCTGGTTGTGAGACCTCATTAGAGCTGGCATGCTCTCACTGTTCTCCCTCTTATTCTTCAGGTGAACCTTAATTTACATGGAGGCGCGTTTCTGCGTTCCCCTGTTACCGTGAGTCTCTCACTAACGTGCCAAGAGAGAGAGAGCGGGAGAAAGAGTGAGCGAGAGAGCGAGTGTGAGCGCACAGGGGCCCAGCCGGCGCTTGAGATGAAATTTCTGCCTCTTGAAACCTGTCAAATCTGGGCGCAAAGAGGTGAGCGATGCTCGGGAGGGAGCGTGGTAAGAGAGGGAGGAGAGGAGGGGCCTGAGGTACAAAAAATAGTATTTCCACCCTGATAAATGAGGTCTATCCTGCCTGCATATGGTATGTGTTTTAAAGTGCCTCCCCCCGGCCTGTGCACGCAGGAGCCATCCTTCATGATGGACTCGAGCCCTCACACCCATGTGGGGGCCCAGACGGCTGCCAGGCAGCTGCCCATACAGTGGCGCCCAGGGTCAACGTGGGCACATCTGTGGCACCGCCACCTACCGTCATTACTGTTCTGACTCCATGTCTGCATTGAAAGGTGTTTGTTTGTGTTTCTTTGTCTATAAGTAGCATTCATTTTCCAGCAATGAGCTACGATGTAATGCATACAAAGCTGAAATCCATCCCTACGGCTTTAGAGTCGGCAGTCATTCTTAAGGATTTCAGTCAAAACAACTGAAGGGGGGTTTATGACAAAGCAGAACAGCAGTAATATCAGTAATATTGGTAATATTAATTCTAATTCTAATCATCATTATCACAAGTATGTAATATTTAAATTCACATTACCCAAACAGTGACATTTTGATTATCTGAGAAACAAAAAATACAAAAAAAATGTATGTTTCATAATTTTCTCCAACAATATTCCTAACAATATTATTGCTTAATGACCTTGCACTGTGCAGCATTTCAGACTTTTGTATCTGTTTTGTGTTTTCCTGAAGCTTACTAATTAATTAATTAATTGATTGATTCAGTCAGTCAGTCATTCAGTCCGTCATCCATTCATTCATTTACTAAGTTATTTAAGTTTAGGAGCTGATAAATGACAGGTTTGGAAGCTGATTAACAACTTTATACAATATAGTGTGTCATATTGTTATTTTTATTTCTTCATAAAGCCACCTTTTTTTGCACAGAAAACCTACAGTCACTAGATTAACCCCAGCTGAACTGAATGGGATTCAATTTGCGCTGCAATAGGATATAATATTGAGGTCAAGAGCGTGCACAGTTAGTAGTGTGAACCATGTCATTGTCATTGCAATAGTATTTTTAATTCAAGTATACTTTAGCCAAAGCATGATATTTTGAGTCTCTGAGAATAGACCTATTTTTCAAGTTACTATCATTTCTGATTTGTGTAACAATATTACTGCAGAATAAAGACCTTACACTATGCATGATTTTCACAGGAGCCAAAATTGCCCTTTCTGTTACCCAGGAGGCCACCTTAATTCCTCATCCTGTGTGTGTGTGTGTGTGTGTGTGTGTGTGTCTATGCTTAAAGGGGAGAGTGTGACCCAGAAACGAGATGAGGTGTCGGTCGAGCCGCCAGCGAGTGCAGACTTTTCTGTCACCTAAATTATGTTATGTGGGTCAGAATTTATTAGCAAGTTATTTGTCATTCTCCTCTTGACCAGTCTGAAGCTTGAGTTCATTACAGCCTCCACGCTGTCTTCCTTTTGGAAGGCTCAATTTGACTGTAGCCATTATTTCATGTTCTTTGCCTTCCTTTGTTAGGTGACAAGGCCTCCTCCATCGTCACTGCGGAATCATGGGAAGCTCTCTCAGGTCCAACTTTCTTTTATCATCTTTCCTTCTCATCCGTTCCCCCTTATCTAGTTTAACTTTTCTTCTCACCTAGTAAGAGTATGGTAAGAACTGGTCACTTAGAGATTTAAACTCAGATATGGGTTATTTAGAATGTAGTGACAGGAACCCTAAAAGGTTCTTGTGTTATGTCTTTATTCAGGTGTTATGTGTTAATAGGATTTATAGTTTGCAATGTCACACATTTGCTGGGACGACTGGGTAATGAGTAAACATTTCCATTCATGCTATAGATATCTTCTACTGAGGTGGACCAATCAAACTTTTAGCACAATTTTTACCACTTTAACATGTATTCCAAAATGTACTGATTGATTGTCTGATTGATTGAGTTTTATTACTTTCCTTCCAAAAAAACTTTTTTTAAGTAAAGACAACAAACAACCTTTGCCAAATTTAGTTTACTCGTGACCTTAGTATTATAAGGTTCTATCTGGGTGAAAAGACATTCTAAGATGTGCTGCTTCAAAGTTTTGACATTCCAGCTAGCAAAACTCTGAAGTACTGTAATGTACATTTAAATCTCAGCAAAGATTACTTTAAGGTTACTTCAAATTTATATTATCAATTCATTCTGAGACAATTATAAAGTGGATTTTTGAACACTGGCCAAACACAGATAGAACCTTATTATTCTGTAAGCTCTAACACTGTTTGGTTTTATACGGTTCTAGCTAGATGTTTCTCATTAATCAATCCTTTAATCTCAATTAATAACTAATAAATGATATAAACTAAAATAAATTTTGAAACCTATTAAGACCATATTAATATCATATATGCTTTTAAATCAGTTTTATTTTTCTGAATGTATTCTCCAAGATCTAAAGTACAAACTATTTCACTTTCAAAATCTGAAGTTGTTCCCAAACAAGATATTTTATCTTAAAACGTAATTTAAAAACATTTACCAATATAGTCATATTTAAATTAGAACATACAGGCACGTCATCCAAACTCTTATAAAGTCTACTAGCTGACCTTCAGTCCCAGATCCATTGGAAGGTTCAGTTTATTAAGCATATTGCATGTAATATCAGTAATATTTAGTAAAACTAATGTCAGTAATATTTAATTCTAATGTTATCTGGTGTTAGCTACAATATTACCATTTTGCCACGCTACAGACTTTGTAATATGCCAGAACGTTTAAACAATGTAAGATACTAGCAAGTACAGATGATCAATCCTGTTTTGTACAGGTCTTCAGGTGTGCTCTTTTCTGTCAGCACATAAATAGAACGTGGATATTGATTGGCCATGGCGTCCATCCTATGTTCATCCTGGATGCCGATTGACTAGCAGACTGAACCTTAAACTTGGTTTTATATCTGTGAGTTTGGAGATCGAACTTTTTGTTGTATATAAAATATTACAGCAAAATAAAAATAAAACCACAGGAGAATAAAGTTTCCCCCAGTGATGAAGTTTATGTGGTTAACTCATTTTCAACCAAAATGCCAGATAGAACCTTATAATACTGAGGTCCTGATTGGTTTACTTGCAGTTGCCTTCCACTTTAACACATTCCTTTCCTGTGTGCTGTTGGATTTTGTGACCTCTGGATGTCGTATAAAAAGCTGTAAGCCACACTATATTTCAAATGCACAGTACTTGACAACAAACTCAAATATTGTACAGTACATTCAAAAATCAAACCTGTGTCTGTGGCTGAAAGTGGTGCTCTAAAAGAACCTGACTGTTTAAATTTAGCCGAAAGTTATTTAAGCTTTTTAGACCTGTATCCACAAGTGGTGTACAAGTCAGTAGCAAGGTTTGGCATTATAACGCAATCACAGTGCATTTTAGTTCCACATCACTTTAACAAAACAGTCAAATGAGTCATTTCCTGTTACTGCCCACCGTTTTTTCCGAGATAGCTGCTATCTTCTCAATTCATGCAAGAGATAGTATTATTTTTCCTAAACTGGACAAAAGACTAAAAAGTCTGGTAGTACCTAGCATAAACAAAAAACACCATTCTATATGAGAGTTGACAAAAAAAAAGAGATTAAGATCCATTTACCTCATGAGGACAGCTAGCGCAGGGCTGGAAGTGACACAAGCCACGGGAGAGTTGTCCAGAGCTGGGCTTGCAGCACGCTTCCATCCCTAGGTCAATGACTACGTTCACATCAACAATGGGAAATGCACAAAGGGCAGACATTCTAGTAGGATTTCCATCATTATCGGTAATAGCAAATACCATGTACAAGACGCCTTTCTCTTGATCATCTTTCATGCCTAGTTCCTTTGCCAGTTCCTTCTCTGCTGTGCTGAAATGTGCTGCTTGAACTGCATTGTACACAACATTCTCATTTATGCTCCTCCTCTTACGTTTGGGCTTGAAGTGGCACTCCAAGATGACCTCCCGATACATCCAGGCCTCGCTATCCCTATTTGGCAGCCGCCCCAGATGAGTCTGGAGCTTGGAGGTTCTTTCTAGCGGGTTCTCTCTCTGGATAGACAAGAAGTAGGTGTACTGCATTGTGGAGAAGGCATAGATATATTCAATGGGGTAGGAATCCTGGAACATAGGAAGCACTGTCAGGCTCTTAACGTTGGCATCAAATCCATCCTCCGTGGAAAGTAGACGTCGCATTGAGATGGAACGTCTGCCATAATCTCCTGCAATTGTACTGTTGATGGTGGCAGCCACAAAAAAGTAAGATGTTTGACCTTCTTCTACAATGACGACTCTCGTGCCTAGAGGACTAGCAATGCAATCAGGACAATGTATGGGTGAGTTACTGTCTTTATTGAAAAGACATTTCAATTCAGATGGTTTTCTATCTTTTTCAAGCTCAAGAAAAAAACAGCTCCCATACTGATTGCTCCCACATATGTACAAGAATGGAAGAGCAGGATTGGGGTCCAAAAGAAGAACTTGGTTGTCCACCGGTGCATTTGGATCAGTCTCAATACCACAGTGGGAGATCGGACATTCTGAGTTGCCAACAGGACCAGTGCACAACTCCCATATCTTCTCAAGGTTGTTGTTCAGCACCTCAATCACGTTCTGTGATGCTACATATACCTCAGACAATTGTTGGTTGACCACTATGTTCTGAATGGGTTTCAAAGTTTGGAAATTAGACGATGAATATCGAACAGTAAAATCAACTGCCTTTCGTTGGACTACAGGACAGGTTTCCACAGTCAAGGCCACATGGATCTGGAGCCAGACACATGCTAAGAATCCCCAGGCCCCGAATAGCATCTCTGTGTCTGCCGTCCTTTGTGCAGCCTAAGGAAAACCACAGTCACTGTTCCTCAAAACCTGCTGATCATCATCAGGATCTAAGAATAAAACAGTAAGTAGCAAATACAAATCAAGCAGAAGTATTACTGTTTTTTTATTTCATTATTTTGGAAGACTTGGTAATATGATCATAGTTCACCACTATGTGTGAACTAGGGCTGTCAGAACAAATTTCACTGTTTAAATGATATTATAATGTTGAAACTTTACAAAGGCAAAAAAATCCCCATTTGATTGTTTGAGATCCTATGTTCTACTTTTAGTCACCTATTTTTAGTCTCTATTAAAATTCACATTTCCTAAACTTTTTGGCCAAATCGCCTTTCTTACTTATGACATTCTTTATTTTCACATACATTTAAATTATGTATCAATAAATATAAACAAACAAATTATGTGTCCCGTGTCCTAAAAGTGATATTACATGTGAATAGTTAACAGTTTCCAACAAGCAATTATTGGAATAACTCTTTTCCTGTGGCTGAATTGCACATGATGTACTACTGGGCTAATTAATATTCAAAAGCGTTTGAATACAAAACCTTTCAAGCAATTCAAATTTTAAAAGCAATTTTTACAGGAATTTGACAGCCCTAGAGTGATCTACTTCCAACTTATCTTCCAACACCTAGGTTATTACATATACATTCATGTAAATGCAAAACCACTGTCTTGTAACAAAGTGTCATTTATCAATAAGCCCTTTTACATTTAACATTTTCATGGTACGATTAAGGATTCGTGAAGGAGTTCCATCTAAAATCGCTTTTACCCTATTTTTAAAATGATTATTTAAATGATTTTCTGATTGGGAGAATTTCATAGGCCAACATGAACACCTACATACCAAATAAAGGTGTATGTTGTATTGAGTACGTTAAAAGTACTGTGTCTGTGTTGCGATTGTAGTTGTACAATTTTACATGCGTGTTTTAGCATTGCAAATCCTCACATACGTATTTTTTTTTTTTTTTACATATTTTTCATACGTAAGTACTTAGTATACAAATAATGCGGTAATATGGTGTTTGGTATGAATGTAAGCCTGAATGTAAGATTTGAACAAATGTGTCAAATCGATACTTTTCCACTTATGGGTGTTTGCTTTACACTTGAGTGCCTTCACGTTTTGTAATCACTGCCATAGCCATATTCCCTTATAGAATGCTCCTTTATTGTCACATATACACATACAAATACAGTAGAGTGAAATTGATTCTTTGCATATCCCAGCATGT
>JAOUQW010000049.1:5409300-5434516 GCA_028565825.1 Olivaichthys viedmensis | reverse complement strand
TGTGTGTGTGTGTGTGTGTGTGTGTGTGTGTGTGTGTGTGTGTGTGTGTGTGTGTGTGTGTGTGTGTGTGTAGGGAATGATCACTCTGGTGTTGGACTGTATCGATCGCCTGAACGTCTACAACACTGCAGCTCATTTCTCAGAGTTTGCTGGAGAGGAGGCGGCTGAGTTGTGGAAGGAGATTGTTAACCTGCTCTACGAGCTGCTGGGTAACCAAACACACACACACACACACACACTGCTCCAGCACTAACGACACAATAGTGCAGTATAAGAAACCTGTAGTATGACATTAGGTTTGAGAAAGGCGCTATAGCAAATAGTTATTTATTAGGATTTTATGTATGTATGTATGTATTTATAACACTCTAAATATTTTTTGTCATTTTATAAATGCCTTTAATTGTGTAATGCAGATATAGATAAAGTGTGTGTGTGTGTGTGTGTGTTCTGTAGCATCTCTGATTAGGGGGAACAGGGCCAACTGCGCTCTCTTCTGTGATAATCTTGACTGGCTGGTCAGCAAACTGGACCGACTGGAGGCCTCATCTGGTAGATAATCCGTTACTGTTTGTGTACGGTGGAGTCCAACTGTCTGAGCTCACTACCATCAAATATTTCTGTTTACTTCATTCTTAAACACTAAAACAACATTTTCCTCAGCTGATCCTTATTATTCAAGACGCTATAATTTAACAGTGAAACTGTGAGAAAATTGAAACTGAAATTGATCTGAATCTCTTTTTCAGACTGTTGTGACGCTCTCTGTTTCTTTTAAACTGTAACACATGTACACTCCTAACACACTGTTGTGTTCACTGTTGGCGTTTCTTAATGACACCTGATATAGGAACACTGGTTTGGAGATAGTGAAGTATGATGGACCCTATTGTAGTACAATATTAGCACATTCTGAAGTTATTAAAATTCGTATTTAATTATAAAAAATTACCACTTTACATTAGTTTTAAATTGTAGTTTATGACCGTTATTACTGTGACCACAAGAGTATTGCTGGAAACATAGCACACGCAATTTGTTTTGAAATACTAAAAGTGTGTGTGTGTGTGTGTGTGTGTGTGTGTGTGTGTCTGTGTGTCTGTCTGTCTGTCTCCCTCCCTCCGGTTGCAGGCATTCTGGAGGTGCTGTACTGCGTTCTGATTGAAAGCCCTGAGGTGTTGAACATTATCCAGGAGAACCACATCAAGTCCATCATCGCTCTGCTGGACAAACATGGACGCAATCACAAAGTGTGGATCACCACTCACCGCTCAGAGATTAGCTTCTAAAGCTCACCTGTACCTAAACCCAGTCCTCTGTTCTCTCTGTGTCTAGGTACTGGACGTACTCTGCTCTCTGTGTGTGTGTAACGGTGTGGCTGTGAGGTCCAATCAGAATCTCATCACGGAGAATCTACTTCCACGCCGTGACCTTTTGCTCCAGACGCAAATCATTAATTACGCCACAAGGTGATTATTTGGCTGAAACAGCTATTTCTAGGCTGTTTCTTAACCCCGAGACGAGAAGGGACTCGCGTTTCTAGGAAGCATGTTCTAAGAACGCAAGGATGCAACAGAGAACCCGCCTGTAAAACTGTGTACTTTTGCCTTTAGCTTTCATGCAAGCTGCTTCCAGCTCGTTGAGCCATGATACAGTTGCCTTAGATGTTTGCAAAACAACAGCGTAAAAGGCTGAGGGAATGTGTGTCTTGTCATTTTGTGATCTTGTAATTTATGTTTACTGACAATCCTAACTTAGCTAGTTAGCTAAAATTACCACAGGAGGTTATTGCTAGCGAGTTAACTAGAAGCCCCCTCCTGAAGCAACATCCATATTAAGCATCATATGTACCACATGAGCAAATAATCAACTGTCTTTTCTCGCTTTATCTTTCCCAGAATTAGACTAGATCTTAACAAGCTGTTTATTGAAACAAAGAACTGTTGCAATGAATTATGGGTCTCATTCAATTCCTTCTCATTGGAGAGTTGGCCAATGTTTGCCAATTTCCATTAGCCTAAATAAAATCACTGTGCACATGCATCCTCCCTCTCATATATTACAATATTATTGTGAAGTTTACTAAACGATTACAGTTCTGCTGTTCTGTGTTCTTTTTATAAGTCACAGAAACAATTCATGCTTCTTGCTGTTTCTTTGTGTTTTGCAGCATGAGGCCAAACATCTTCCTGGGGACCTGTGAGGGATCCACTCAGTATAAGAAGTGGTACTATGAGCTGATCGTGGATCACGTGGAGCCGTATTTGACGGCCCAGTCGGGTCACCTGCGGGTGGGCTGGGCTCTGACCGAGGGCTACAGCCCCTACCCTGGGGGAGGAGAGGGCTGGGGCAGTAATGGCGTAGGAGATGACCTCTACTCTTACGGCTTTGATGGCCTCCACCTGTGGTCAGGTGAGGAACCTGTACAGAGTCATACTGACTAAATAGTAGGATCCAAAAGTCTGAGTCCACTAAAACTGTTATTCTTCACTAATACACACTAGCAGTGAAAAGTTTAGACACTAGATTAAATCTATATTTTTCATTGTCTTAAAGACATTTTGATAAAGGCTTACGGTTGAAATGTATAAATAGTGAAGTTAACGCTCATGTTTACATTTATTTCTGAATAAGTAGTTTTTAACTTAAAACGAGTAGTTTATGATTTCGAGCATTAGGAGAAGCAGAACAACAAGTGACTCGGTCTATTTGGGAAGTTTAAGAAAAATCTCCCGGGTGAAGCTCCCTCATGAAGCTGGTTGAGAAGATGGTGAGAGTGTGCAAAGCTTCATGAGGAACACTGTTAACTATTCTAAAATAGTTTGGATTTGTTGAACACTTTTCTTGGTCACTGCGTTCATAGTGTTAATGATAATAAAATATTTATTATTATTATAAAATAGTAGTAAATAGTAAAATTGAAGAAAACAGGTGTGTCCAAACTGGTGCTGTAGGTTATAAAAGTGTTTTCTTGTTGTCTGAAACCAGTTGTTAGTGGACTCAGACTTTTTAACCCTACTGTAGGTTTGAACTTTGGTATGGTCTGGTGTAGCAGATAGAGAGAACACTAATCCTCATTTATTCAAGTCTGATTCAGGGAAAAGAGTTTTTTTCATTGGAGTCTCTCCTGTTTAATCGTCCTTATAAATAATGCTTCTCATCCGTGTGCCACTTTGCTGTTTCTCTGTTCAGGGCGTGTCCTTCGGCAGGTGGCCTCGCCCAATCAGCACATTCTGGCAGCAGAAGATGTAGTGAGCTGCTGTCTGGATCTAAGCGTGCCCAGTATCTCGTTCCGCATTAACGGGCATCCTGTGCAGGGCATGTTCGAAAACTTCAACCTGGACGGCCTCTTCTTCCCCGTAGTCAGCTTCTCTGCTGGAGTCAAGTAAACAATTCAGCACCATCTAGCAGAACCTCAGCATAATTTATTAGAATTTCACAATGTTCTAACAGAACCCTAACATGTCCTAATAGAACCCTAACATGCCCTTCATAGAACCCAACATGATTTATTAAAAAAACAGAATGTCCTAATCAAACCTCAGCATGTTCTAACAGAACCTCAACATGTTCTAATTCAAATCCAGTATGGTTTATTAGAACACCGGAATATCCTAATAGAACCCTACCACGCTCATGAAAAACCTCAACAACATTTATTAGAGCCCTGGTAAGATTTATTAAAAAGCTTGCATGTCCTAATAGATGTTCGAATAGAATTTTGTTTGGATTTATTTAGAAACTAAGAATGCTTTATTTGATAATCAAAAGCTCCTAATAGATCCCAAACATGTTCGAATAGAACCTTAGCCTGGCATGATTTATTTGAAGCCCAACATGACTTATGATTTAAACCCCATAAGGATTTATTAGTCTAATGGAACCCCAGGATTATATTAGATATATGAGAGTACATCAGCATGATCCAGTATGATTTATTAGAACGCTAACGTTTTTAATAGAACCCCAGTATGATTTATTAGAACACTAACACTGAGGGCTGTGATGAAGCAGATGAGTGACCGTATGTAATGATTGTGTATGTTCTCTGCTCCTCATGCAGGGTCCGGTTCCTCCTGGGCGGACGCCATGGAGACTTTAAGTTTGTTCCGCCGCCGGGTTATGCGCCGTGCTATGAGGCTGTGCTGCCCAAAGACAAACTGCGCATTGAGCCCATTAAGGAGTATAAAAACGACTTTAATGGTGTGAGGAACCTGCTGGGCCCAACACAGTGTTTGTCCCACACCGCCTTCACTCCAAATCCAGTGGACACGATGCAGGTACCGCTGAACTCATAGCGTCAGGCCCAAACGTGCGCGTGCACTACCTGTTTATATTTCATCAGTAGTCATTGTTTGTACATCATTTAAGCAGCTTTCACTCTAGGCGTTTTTTGTTGTTGAGAAAAAGTGCTGACTGGAGCGCCTTTTCTGTTGGCTAACTAGCTGTTATCATTATTATTATTATTATTATTATTATTATTAACAATAATAAAGATTAATGTTTCAACATTTAGTCTAACTATGGCGAGGAGGGGGCAGCTTGCATGAGCTTTAGCTTTGGAGCCAAAACAATTAAGAGAAGAGGAGTGCTTGAGTCAGCATTTAGACCACAGTTAAAGTGGGACACCGGTCGGTGACATCAGATACCAATAAACAGCCCAAAACCAACAAATTTATCATCTTTAGTTACATTTTAACTCTGAAATATTGACATTGAAATATCTCTGATTTAACACCTAGCTAAGATCCTTATATTTACTCACGAACACAATTTATTTCACCTGCACTCTGTCCTCCATGTTGGTTTTTCTCGCTTCCCTTCCCGCGCTTGACGCTTTTTTAAACTTTTGATAACATTCCGCTGTGACTTGTTAAGTCTGAATGAATGAATTCTGGTTATATAAATAACATAATTCAGAATGTGTGTGTGTGTGTGTGTGTGTCTGTGTGCGGACTCTACCTTTAGTTTTTTTTGTCAGTTGGGAAAATTTTGCAATTCAAAAACTCATTTTTGAGCCCCCACTAATAAGACATTCTCAAAAATAGAGCAGAAAGAATAGACAGAACCGGAGGGGGGAGTGACTCACTAAAACAGAATTCATTAAGCAGGGTGGCCTGACTATTTCATGCACTGAAAAATTTATGAATGTGGACGGAGAGGTCACGAGGACACAGCAGCCATTAAAGAGGCCCAGCTTGTCCTCCATGTGGCCCTTTGCTTCACCGTTACCTCTCTGCCTGTAAACGTCCACCTAACCCTAACTTATTACATTTTCCCTTTGTCTCAGAGGCTCGTTCTCTATGGCCTGCACACACTGGGCCTTTCATCAAAAACCTCAGTGATCAGTGTTAACGGGATTCTGCGCATTGCAATGTTAAGACACACTGCAGAGGGTGACTAACTGAATGACTCTAGTCAGATATACAGTATTTTTTCTATGCACCAATTATTGAGTCAGTGTTTGAGATACTTGAACATGAGAAACCGCAGCATTACAGTTAATAAGACAGTGAGGAAGCAATGCTAATGCACAGAGCTCTCCTCTCACGCTTCAGCAGGTCCATCTCAGTGACACATTTTAGGTCAATTATTTGATGGTTCGAGCCAACATACATTATTTAAGTGTGTCATCTCTGGACTAGTCAGATCCTTTTTACTCAAGCACGAGGAGCAAATGCTGCTGATCTATTAACAATTACCTACTCCAGCAGCACTAGCAGGCTATAATTTATCAGCCATTAAAAATGGATCAATAATAAAATTCAGCATTTCACGTCCATGCTGGCCTGACCAACCGAGTGGAATAAAACACGGAGTGTCTGAAATATTTACATGAGGGAAGTTGATAAGGTTTAGCATTACTCGGCATTGTGCTCTCTCAAGGGAGCTGCTATCCCGAAGAGACAATGAATCAGCCAGCTTTGCTTTACAGCTCGGTTTCTATTGTGACTAGTCATAGGATTGTATGTATATAAAAATTTATGCTACTATAATAATAACTTTGATGTGTATAACATATATACAATGTAATAACTAATATTATGTATTATTTATTGTCAAATCAAATTACCTCTGTATGAGCAATTCTGTTTAAATAAATTGAACACTGGGGATTTTTGCAATATTTTCACCTCACACTGTATAATTAAAATGTATTATTTGGTCCAGGTCATGGTACCTAAATCAGTATTTACATTAATATTAACAGGTAGGTAATATGATATTAAGTACCAATGTGCTATTGCTCCATTTAATTAAGGGAAGAGTGTCTAAAAATGTCTAAATAATCATTCATATTTAGCATCTCCTTTTGGATTCTAATATAGACCACTGAAATCTTTTTCACTGTCTGGTGAAGCCCCTTAAAACGTGTTGATCTGCTAATAATATGCCATTATATCTGGAAAAAAAAAGGTGCTAAAATGTAAAATTTCTCCTTAGTTACCCTGTTAAATAGGTAAAGACAGTCCTCATCCGCTGCTAAAAACCTCATTAAGGATTCCATCTTCACCTTGCTTACATCTCATTTCAGAATATTTTTCACCACAACAATGTCAGAGAGGAGAGGAAGTCGCAGTCATGTATTCGATTTTAATCTCCATCTTCTGGGACTCAGAGCAAGATTTCTGTGTTCTTTTGCAATTTACATGTTAAATTCTGTAAGCCCTAGACAGTTGAGCCATTTGCGAGGGAACAGTGGGCGGTGGGATTTTTTCGAGTGTTCAATGAATAATTTCATCTCAATTAGAAAATCAGGGCAACACAAATCTGCCCTTTAGCCACAAACTATCGCTTTCCTTCACTGTTTATGTCAAAACTAATCTGACGCCATAATATGCAACAAGAAAAAATGAGTTTTGCAATTAATCGGACAACGGCAGAAAGCGAGAAAACATGCCAAATAGAGTTTTACCTCTTGTTTAAAATCCTTAAGTGACATCATTAAGTCTTATTAAGTGGCACTATTTGAGTTCATTTTGTACAAAATGAATATCACTTTTAATCATAGTCATAAGCCTACCAATTTGGTAAGTTGTCTTTCGTTTCTGAGGGTTTGTGGGAGGTCTTTGTTTCACCGAATAATAAATGTAAGTTTATTTAAGGCACACAGTTGCAATCGTACGTGTTTGTGTTTCTAAATGTTTCTAAATCTTTTTATTGTGAGAGTGTGGATAGAAACCTCCTTCCCTACTGTAGGGGGGGCTGGGATAAGAAAAAGCTACTGGAAAAGCTTAAAAGGATTAGTTTTAATCTCTATCTTCTGTTCGTCAATAATTCATCATGGTCTACAGTAAAATCATCTCTATATAGCTTGTTAAGACCAAACCCTGTGAGTGCCTGTAAACATCAGATGGCAGGGAAAATCAATACGGGTGTGATTCTAATCCACAGTGAACAGTTATTTAGGAAATCAGGAGAGTGTGTGGCACCTTTAACCACTAGTTTGGTTCTAATGTTTTTCAATCTGTATATCACTCTGCAAGCAAATGCGACAAAGGCTTGTATGCGACTAAGAGGTTATGACTGTAAACATGGACTGTTCAGGTGTGTGTCAGAGTGTGTGATTATGTTAACGGCCCGGGATGACATGGGTACGATGTTCTCATTGGAGAGCAGAGTATGGAAAGGAAAAGACAGCAAAAAAAGAAAAATACCTATTTGTGTGAGATTACAACAATAAAGAAAAACTTTATTTGAGTTTCGTTCAACAGCTCAAGAGAAACTACTATGTATTACATTCTCAAGGGTACTCATGTAGTACTTTTAAATGTAGTATTTTTATAGTACAATGCTATTTTATTACAGATGTAAAGTAACTATACACACCTGATTTCAGGAGAAAGTACAAATTTAAGTGAGCAAGGGTGATGTGGTTGGATCATGTTCAATTTCATACGATTGAAGACCTTTGCTTCCCCCGCCCCTAACCATAACTTTAGGCTTTGTAACTTTTCTTACGAATTGAGTTGTGCAAATAGTTCTGAAAATGTGAGACCATGGTGCCTCACAGCTTTTATTTTGTTTAGACATTGGCTAACTGTGTTAAACAATTTGTCATGCTTAGTCCATTCTACATAAAACATTCAACAGAAATAAATGAACTACAGAGTTCATCAAACGGTGCTTAATGAGTTGTGTACTTAATACGTTTTTGTGTTTTCTGAGACCTAAGAGTTTATAGAGACCTGGTAGTTTAAACATGTGACAAAATATCAGAGTTGTGTTGTAACTAACTAACTTAAATAAATAAATACATACATACATACATACATACATAACTACAATAATACACGAACAAAAAAAAAAAAGGATTAATGGGTGTTTCGGAGCCCCTCCTAAAGCAACCAAAAGCAGAATCCTAAATCCATTTTAATTCATTAGCCAGTTTTTTTTTTATTTTTATTGAAAGCAAATAGCTTGCAGAAAAGCAGTCACTACAGCCTGATAAGTGGCAAGCCATTATTTTCTGAATGGCCTTCAAATCCCTTGGAGCAACATTGCTTCACCACATGAAGGCCTGACTTAAGACGGGCAAAAACACTGTATACACATTATGAGGTCATAGCTAATGTTTTTACTGTGCACGATTATTCACATAATGACAAGATGAGTGGTGGTAGATTAATAAAATATGATCCAAATCGATGTTTCCATGTTCATTCAGCCTCATGTAAACAGCCACACTGTTTCAATTCAAACATGTTCACGGGTCTTCAAAAGTCTTCCTTGTTGTTTATGAATGTGCGTGAAATCAGATCATATGTTCTGAACTGATTTGATCTCTACATAAGGCAGACGTGTGCTCCTGATGTGTTACCTTAGAAATACAGTGCGTAGAGCCCCTCGGTCCCTAAGTGGGCATTCTGAATGCTATACAAATGATCCCTCATTTTCAAACATCAGCTAGAAGAAAACCTGGTAACGATGGGGCCAAAAACGCTTTTGCATCTCACTCCGTTTCCTCGCATTTCACTTTTCAGCTCATCTGAATGAAATGGCCCTAAAAAAAAATCAAGAGACAAGGCTAATCAACCAGGCACAAAAATATATTTGCTTCCCCCTTCAAAAAAAAAAAAAAGGTGCAATTTGGTCAGACACGAAAGAAGAGGAAGAACAGGAGAGAGGGTGAGAGAGCGAAAGAGAGAGAGAGAAAGAAAAAAAAATCGAGCAGAACCTTCCAAGCAATAAATCATTGGATTGCTGGTGACACTCATACAATGCGGATATAGTGTTAACTGCGCGAGAGAGACAGCACTCCCTGCTCCTCTGGGGTGACCTTGCCTCGCTGCCATAATCTATCATTCTGACACGGGACACAGTGTTTTTGTTTAATATTACACTATTGGCATATACAGTAAACACAATGCAAAGGAAATTTAGACAGGGACACGCTGAAAGACAAGAGGAGACACAAACGTGTGGAGAGGAGGACTTTGAGCAGGCTAACACGCTAACACGCTAACTGTTTTACACATTGTTCCGTTGTTCTTATACGCTCTTTTGTTAGCTAGCGATTGCTTTTTAGCCTTCCGTGTCATATTCAATGGCTATATTATTTCATGGTGATGTCAATGTAAGTGTAAATTGTTGTGCAGTTTTCTAAACAAAGCTGGCGCAAGTTATAAACGAGCGAAATTAAGTTTCATGGCTAGTTTCACGGGAAAGCCAAGGGGCCGTTCGCGTTCAGCAATCGAGGCTGACACTCGGCGGCGATAAATAATACATTTCTGTCTGACCATTCATCCTTCTTGCTGTCACACACATGCACATACGCATGCACACCCACACAAAATAAATGATTGTTATTCACAAGCTGACAGGATCTTCCCAGAACAGGATAAAGGGACTTGGTTAGGATGAGAGAAGTGTGAATGGCTTCCCCATAATGCTTTTTTCTTTTCTTTTTTTTAGACAGTCATAATTGAGTCACTTTTTTTTTTCTTCATCTTGTCACAACTGAGTTTTTTCCCATTTTAATAGTTTGTGTTGGACAAAGCTTCCCTACTGTATTGTGATTGCGAGCTCAAGGCGTCATGTTTGAAGCTCATCAGCCTTGTGAAAAAACACTCAGGCTTTGCCCACCACCTTAATTATTGAGATTTGCACATGTATTGTGCTCCTCCGACACACATGCACACGCTCCCTTTGTGTGAGAGTAAAGCCAGCGAGCACCGGGAGATGGTTTAGCTCGCAGCGAGTGCCTCAGCTGCGCTCCGCAGAGATGCGAGCAGATAAAGACGAGGTTGGCGCCAGCATGCTGGGGAATACGTCTCACATCAGAGCAATACGGCGAGGTGTGACTGCGCACCCAAAACATCTTTGCTTCATGCGAAACAAGAGGAGGCAGGCGCCGCCGCCGGCCCGAGGTGCGATTTTCCCCATGTAAATGGAGGTCAGGCGGCTGCCTCACAATCGCCGGCGCCCATGTCAGGCCTACTTTTTTTTTTTTTTTTGGGTGATTATGTAGTACCTCGCTGCAAAGTTGCTTATTTCTGTGTGTAAATTGGATGTAGTAGTTTGTGTAGTGCAGCCCCGGGGCGCAGTGTGAGATATTGATTGAGTTGGATGCTGGGGGAAGCACAGGAGGATTGGGAGAGAGAGAGAGAGAGAGAGAGAGAGAGAGAGAGAGAGAAACAAAGCTCATATAGGCACTTTTTACCCATTACAAAAAGAAATAATAAAAAAGAAATCCACCTGAAAAAATCCACCAGGAGTTGTGAAGAAAGTGACTAAACAAACGGAACTTCACAGTGACAGGTGATGCTCATGTTGGAAAGGAGTGTTAAAAGAAAGAGGCAGAGAAAGCAAAAAAACTGCAAAGAAGGTGAGAGGTGAGATAGAGAGAGAAGAGAGAGAGACAAGAGAGAGATACACAGAGAGAGAGGAGAATGTGTCAGATGGGTCCTTATTACATTTACAGTAAAATAAGTCTTATCCTATCTCTCTCTCTCTCTCTCTCTCTCTCTCTCTCTCCTCTAGACACACACTCACACTCAGAATAAAGGATGGATGCTATATGTCCTGCTGTGTCACAGCTGCCCAACATAACTGAAACAAAGCAGTAGAATAGTATAAAGAAGAAAAGAAACAGGCAACATCATTACTCTATATTGAAATACCTGTTTTTAAATTATAATCATTTATAAAATGTAATCGATTCATATTTACATTACTAATGATAACTTGATTACTTTTTCCATTATCTAAACTCTTAGAAAAAGAACCCTTATTTGGATAGTTAAGGGTTCTTAACTTCCTGAAGTGTTTCTACTTGGAACCCTTTCTGATAGGGAAACACTCAGTTGAAGGGTTCTGCATAGAACCTGTAAAGGGTTCCTCTATAGGGACAACCAAAAAACCCTTAAGGGATCTCAATGTAACTTTTGTTAAGGGTGTACATGACTTCTCCTTCTGTTTTAGATATTCTCTTGTTGTAAATGTATGGCTTATAATACGCCTTATAACACTTTATAATAACCTTGCCTTATAACATGCTCATGCCATTCATAGATGATGTGTTAATTATTTATTAATTATTGAAACATGATTACAAATCATCTGCAAACTGTTGGTAAAAAGGAAGTAAACCAAATAAAACCTCAATATAATAAATATGGAGTTTTAATTATGACTTCTCCTTCTAAAGTATTCATAAGCCATTATACGATGATGCGTTAACCCTTAATTTATATTTAATACCTGCGTAAAAACCATTTCTTCACCACTGGTATATCAGTAACCATTATGCAAACACATTTAAAACTAAATATGTATAAGTATATGTATAATGTATTTGATTCTGTTTACACACTCACTCATAAAACCTTTATTACAGTATTAATATGTATCCTTATTACTAACAATGTATAAAGTAGGTTGACCCTTGAAATACCCTTTTCCCCTAAGAGTGTGGTACATAATCTATCAGTATTGGTTCATAATAAATCTTAAATGCTGCAATTGGGTTGATTGGTGCAATGATTTACACATCATCTATTAATGGTTTATGAACCAAGGTGAGGTTGTTATATAGATTTACCAATTTTACTATTGTTATATTAATCTGGTCAATACCAGTGAACTTGACAAGCACAGGTACTGACTGTAGGAATAGTGAGTCCATATGAGGAATATTTCTGATGGGAAAGAGACAGCTGAGTTCTCTATGGTTCTCTATGGCAATAAAAAAACTCTAGTAGGGTTTAGTCCTGAGTTTAATGAGGACTTTGTGAGTGGCATGATAAAATATGTATGAAATTGATTTAATTAACATTAAAATGACCTTGTAAAAGAAGGCAAAAATAAACTTTTTAGAGTATTCTCTCCATCTGTCTGTGTTTGGGAACTGACTTTGTTAGGAGAAGTAAAGGTAGAGCGAAAGGGAATGCGATAGAGAAATAAAGACGAGGCTCTCTGGAGAACAGGCATTACTCTACTCCACCTTCATGGTGTCCTCACTTAATACTGCAGGTTTGCCTCTCAAAGTCGAGACTACAGACGCACGTGGCTCACTTCACAGCCGTGTCATAATTGCGAAAATTCAAACACATTTTTATGTGGAGGAAGATCAGTGGAGGAGCTCAGTCATATAACTCCTGACTTGACTCTGCTGTCTTTTTTTTTTCTTTTTTACCAAAAAAAATATAAAAAATTGAGGAGGCTATTGATCAGGTGTTCTCTCTCAGCGTAGCCACCTGGGGCATTGAGTTGAGCCTGACTTACTACTGTCTCCTTTTCCCAGGGTGGGAGACAAGCGCCGGCATTTCTGTCCAAATGATTGAGGTTAAAAAGTGATTTGGTCACAGTGCCCTTCAGCACTTTCATGATGAATTCCATGGAATCAGGGATTGATTTGTCATCACTAAGCCATTGCTTATATAAATTATATTCTGAAGTTGCCTTTCACCTTCTGCTATAACTTATTTAATGATTAGCCTAACTTTTGTATATTTGATATGAATTAAGTGAATTTCATACAAAACTTCATATTTTCCTATGATTTGAGTGTTACTAATTTGCCCATAATTTGCAGCGAGTTAGATATACTATAAGAGTACCAGTAAGTTTAAAGACTATTTGATTCCCAGTTATAGGTATTATGCATTTTATTCATGGTCATTAGTGATGGGCATTCCTAAGTTGATATATTTCCTTGATGATACAGGGTCATAATTATTTTTTTATCATAAGGGCTGCTCTTTGCTTTGAGTTTTATTCCTTGAACTAACCTGAACTTTTTCTAACATACAGCCGTTTAAATGCGCTGTAGTTGCCTCTATCAGTACACGTTTAAGCAAAGACCTGATATATGATATTCCATGTTAAGCAAGGCTGTACTTGCGGCTTTCTTTCAATTATTCCACAGCTGACATTTGCCTACCCTTTATCGAGAGATCTTTAATCAAAGCCAATGCGGGAGCAACCAGGAAAAGATTGGTTTGATTTAATACCTTCTTCTGCTCTAAATGGGAATGGGAGACATCAGTCAGCATCTGTAATGGAGGTGTAAAGGGTATCAGGGTTACTTTCTGTTGATGTAATAAAAGCACCTATTGGCCTTTACGATACATAATTTACACATTTTCTATAACGTGCCAAGTTATGCTCAGGATATATAGCATAGCTAAGCCGTAATCACTCAAATTAATCAATTATACTGTGATATTTTACAAACCCTACCCTTTGCATGGTATTAACTTGTGGTTTAGATAAATGCATGTAACCTAGACCTACTGTACACTCCCTCAGCAATGTTCCAAAACCACACCTAACATCCCTTGAAAATTGTTAAGTCACCACAGAAACTAATGATTTACAAATATCTCTTGAAGAAAATAGCTCTTTCACAAAATTATGAAGACAGTAATAGGCATGTGAGTGTGTAGTTGTATTTTGTAGACATTGTGTCTCACCACTCACCATGACAATAACACACATTAACCGTGCAGACTTCCTTCGAGTTTATCCTTCTATTCAGAAAGAAGATTACTCAGACCTGAATGCTGTGTCTCTTCAATAAACCCGAGCTTTACGTGCTGCTCCACTTTATTGTGTTTGATTTGTACCCTGCTTTATTGCTGTCCAGCCCAGAGGTTTTATCCTTTGCGAGGATACAGAGACCACCGTCCTCCGGCCACTTATTATTTTTCACACTTGACTGAATTTACAAGAAATGAAGGGGTTAAATTACCAGCTGCATTATGGCCTAACGCCATTTATCACCCCACAGGCCTGAGACGAGGTGGACGTGTTTACTGTAGCCCTGGCATGGCTCACTTTGGCCATGCTAATAAATAACTGCATGTACTTCATGGCTTCATCCCCACGGCTCAGAGCGTGACATGTTCCCGCATGGAGAGAAGGACATTGCAGGATATGTGAGTCTTAATGATCTGAGGCCTGCTTAGTAAAAAAAAAAGCTGAAGTGCTGCGTGCATGAGTTTCCTCTGTGAGTGAGTTAATGGGAGCTCATGCTTTTGACATTTCATCTGGAAGTCCTTCTGAAATCTGTTTTAGATTCACATCCACATACTGTACATTGTAAGGTCATGCAGCCAATGAAAACATACACTTCACATTTCACTGATGTGGCTGCAATCCATCTATGTAATTTAAAAAAAAGTATTTTTCAAATACTTTTTTTTCCCCTCCAGTTTTAGAGCAGAGAGGCGGTTTCTTTGCTACAGTTGGTGGCGAAGTTGTTTGGATAAAATATGGGCCCACTGATGTTTTCCTTTGGAACCTGTTTTGGAAAAGATTGCACAAGTCAGGGTGCTTCTCCTTAAAGAGAGCATTAAAATGTCACTTCATGAGAAATTTACGCTGCTGGAGTTAGCTATGGTCGATTAGAGAATATTTAAGGCTATTTGGAGCTGTGCTCTTACATCATTCCAGTAAAGGCACACTTCAGCGAGAAATGAATTAAAGAAGTGGAGGAGTGTGTAGAGCCAAATTATAAGGAATCCTGGCCATTAGACTGAGGAGCAGGGTGAGAGATGAATATGCAGGGTTTCTTGCAGTGATTTTTTGCTGGAAGACCACATGCAGTGTGTACAGAGTGGATTTTAATGGCCAGTTGATGGAGTTCCCATGTTCATGTTTCAAGTCCAATACACAACATGCTGGATCTGAACTGTTGTCATGCTTGTCTCATAAGCGGGTTCAGCACAGGCTTCCACACAGCTCTAGGAAGTTTACAGGAAGAGACCTGAAGTTACAAACACACACACATACTTTACATCAGTTTTGAACTACAAAATATTAATCATCAGATAAATATACAGAACAAAACCATGAGAAAAACAAGTTGAAATGAAATCTACAGACTGTTTCTCTACATGGTGCTATGCAACAGTGTAATCAACTGTTTCATCCAACTCCGACAAAACACGAGGTTGCTCAAATTTGCAGCAAAATTGCCTCATTACTATGTTTTGCCAATATTGAAGTTCTGTATCACTGTTCATTAAATAAAGTGCAAATGATCAACAATCCAGACCCAGTTTCTCCTTAGGGCTCTGCTGTATCCTAATGATGTTGTTTTAATGGGTGATCCTATTCTCTTTCTATCCTCTCAGGAATTTGCCTAATTTGAGACGTTCTTGGGGGTTATTAATATTTCATGTCGTTCACAGATTCCAGGTAAATCACATAATTTTTTACATAAACACAGTGCTGCATTGAACAATCGATTTTACTATACCCATAAGGTAGATAACTTGACATGGTTAATCCTAATATCATGCAGAGGCTGTGTATTCGCATCACAGCTTCTATGGGAATTCAATAATAAAGAGAACAGCATGAATGTCTTTTAATATAGAAAGTGTATGTGCCTATTAATTTACTATGTGTTGGATAGTGAAAATGGCCAAATTATAAAGTGGGCATTTATATTCAGATTTTCTTTCTGGAATTGAAAATGTAACAATAAAATGAATAATTTTCTTAGAGTTGATACTTTACAGTCTTACAATATAACATTTAAAGAAACTGATCCCATGAAAAGTGTATACGAATTTGAATAAGCAAAAGCAACGTGGTTTGATTTTGCTTGATTTCATTTAAATAAAGCCCTAACCCCTAACCCTAACCTTAACCTTCGTAAATTTTCATACGAATTGTTACGAATTGGCATGTGTGAGACCATGTGACATTAAAAACATATATACTTCCGCTCTGTCTTTCAATAAATTACAAATTACACATTTGTGAAACTTACTTTGTCTCAAAAGCCATTTATATCTCTGGTACCAACCCAATCAGTCCTAAAATAGACACTGACACCAGTTATAGCCTCAAAGCAGAATGACTATAGTGCTATTGAGTGTTGGTTTGATCTATTTTATGTGTAGTTTTGCATTCATCAGGTGTGGATGCCTTGGGCATCACTTTCAGAAAATAACACCACTTCACTCCTCTGTCCAACAGACGTCTCCCTGATTCCACATCAGAGCTTCATTTAACTGAGGCCTGATTTAGTTGTTTATTTTATATCTATCTGACCAGCTCATTGAAGCCTGAATTACCTGAGGCCTAATATCACATTCTTAGTCATATACTGATTAATGCCATGTGATGATGTATTATAAAGAGTCTATGCATTTGCAGGTGGGTTTGCATCATGTTTGCAATTTAGTCCCCTCACTGCAACAGATATTGCCCTGTGATCATGTAACCAAGTTAACACTCAAACATAAATTATGTTGAAGTCATTTGTTTTAGTTTGATTTCTTAATTTGGAACAATGCAGTAGCTCTCTAGAGTTATTGAGCTTCTTACTGTGCGTAGCTGACTGTTGCACTTCCTGATGGATAAAACAAATGTGGTAAAGATCAGCAGCAGCATTTTAGACTCACTTACTCTAAACACTGGTGTCCCACAAGATTGCAATCTGAGTTTGAACTCTTTTTTTACACACAACCTTAGAGCTAAACATCGTAGCACATTATTAAATAACGGATGGCATAATATTAATGGAGGTTCAAAGGTGAGCAATTATTAAAGTGGTGTTAGGATATACATTTAACTTTAAATATTGATAAAAATGAAGTATGATATGGTTGTCAGTGGAGGAAAGAAACACTCATGCCAATCTGAATGGATGTAATAACACCTTACACACTAACTTAACTAATGTAACTGATAGTTTTAACAAAACAAATACTACAACTTTTACAATTGATATCCAAATTTTAAGGCCATGCTATCATAAACAATATTACCTAATCCGGCTTGGTCAAAATAGTCTCAAATTAATTGTAACAATTCGCACAACTTAATTCGCATGAAAAGTTACGAGGGTTGGGGTTTGGGGTGGGGTAAGTGTTTGTACCTTTTCTCACAGCTTCATTCACATGAAATTGAACAAAATCCAACCACATTGCCCTCACTTGTTCAAATTCATGCAAATTTCTCATGAGATCAGTTTGGCTCGATCATAAACTGTATATCTCTATTTAAACAGAAAGGATGTGAAAAAGTATACCTTCATGAATAGAAACTTTACGAACAATTAATTGCAAGTGCAATATGACGTGCAACTAAATACAATTTACAGAGTCTTAAGAAATATGTGAAAGTATATTTTTTTATTAAATGACGTTAATCTGTATAAAATTGAGGATGTTTTGGATAGTCTCGAACAGAAATGTAGCTGATAAAATCATTGAATGAGTATAGATCTCCTTGATATAAACAAGTTGCTGCTATTCTTTGTGTATACTACTTTGTCCTGTGGAATACTATGCACACTATTTCCACACAGTTTTTTGGCAAACTGTACAGCAATTTTCATACCATCCTTGTATGTACTGTATATTATACAACTAGAGTAGACTTGCATACATGGGTTGTATAGCCCTTGTTAGATTATGTACTTTATACTACATATGTAATAGTATATGTATATGTATGTGTGGTATATGACTGTATATGTATACTGTATAGTGCGTAATTATATATATATATATTTATAGGTTTTATACTGTCTGTGCTGGCACTGTGCTGGTCGTTGACTGAAGGGCCACTGCAGGTTTCATCAAATTCAATTACACCTGTACATGAACTGATCAGACACAGCAAATAAATGTTAAAAACTGTCCTTCCAACCTCGAGGCTCAGACAAAGTCAGACAAAGAGCAGCCATGGTGAGCTGCAGAGCCCCAGCCTCCTGTGCATAAGCATTCCAGTGAGCACACTGATGAACCAGTCTAATTAGAAATAAAAGACAATGCTCATGTCTGATATAAAGCCAGCAATGTATGCCAGCGGCCGCTCAGAGGCACCGGGGCTAATGAGCTTCGAGTCGGGGTGGGGAGGCTAGACAAGCTCTTCAGAGCCAGGGGGAGAAAGAGAGGGGCAGTTTGGAGAGGTGGGGGGGTCAGGGGTGGGAATAGAATCTCGCCCCTCGAGCCTCGCGGACGGTGGGGAGGTGCTTTCCCTCACGGAGGTCAGAGCTGAGAACTGGCAGGTTATGCATTTATTACTGCCATAATTGCAGCGCAGACGCTCGCAAACACGCGAGCCGGGGTCAATCACAAAATAAAATACACTTCACCTCTCGATCTATGTGTGCCTTCAAGGTGTGTATGCACGTTTAAATAAGTATACATTTTAAAGTGTTTGTTTATTTATTTATTGAGACCTGATTTTAATATAGCACAATAAATACTGCATGCTTTGCTATGTGATAGCTTTTTTTTTTTGCATTTCTCAGATCATTGTTTTTATTTATTCATATATATATACAAGCAGGTTTTATATATATATATAAATTGCTTGATATACATTTGATTCATCTTGTCCACTTTCACATCACAGGACATTAATGTGTAGTAGATGCCATCACGAGGTCACTCATTCCACTATGTTGTATACTGATGCAGGCTGAATAACATTCTTACCCCATCATTCCCCCTCATTATATTCCATATGTGTGCTTACATGTCTGGCAAAAATTGATCTGATCATCCATTTGAAAGCATACGTGCCAAGAGCTCGGTGATGGGGCATAAACTACAATCTCGCGAAACAATAATGATGCTTATCACTCACAGTTGGCAGGCCAAGCTTATGAGAAAATAAATATATATATGTCCCAGACTTGGGCGGTTATTGGAACTCAGAAAACATAGATCTCTTTTTGTAGTTCTGATAATTCACTCTTGGCGCCGAGATTGATGACAACAAGAAGTCTATAAAAGATGTTACCTCCATATTTCAGCGCCGTGATTTATTTCAGCAGCTTGTCAAGATTTTTTCTTTTTTTTTTTCTTTCAGAAAAAAAAGAAAGAACGAAAAAGGAAGCCACAAATCAGGGCTAGAATCAATACGATAGAAGCATTTCAAATAGAGATTTACTCTACGTGCATGTTTTTATTTAAAAAAATTGCAATTATTTTATTTATTTTATTCTTTCTTTCTTTCTTTCTTTCTTTCTTTCTTTTTTTCTCCACTCTACATATGAACGAAGAGCTCCTATATGTTAACAATGCTCTTTATCTCTGTTTGCTCTGCGGCAGCTAATGAGTGCCCGAACGGAGTGTGAAAAGGGAAAAAAGCTGTCTAACACAAACTGACCTATGTGACCAGATGTGTCACTTAAGCACTTTAGCGAGATAATTACCCCAACCAGCAGAGCAGCTTTCTCCAATCCAGCCAACACTTTTGCCACTAATTTCCTATCCAATTTAAGGAAGTCTGCTCAAGGTCTACATTTTTTTCTCTTTTTAATGCATACATCTTCTCTTCTTTTTTTTTTCGCACAGAGAGATATTTAATTGAACTAGCTTATAGTGCAATATGACAGAAGATTGCTCATTTAAGATGTGAAACAAGTGAAACAAAACAATCTTAAGAAAATAACGTCCAAATTAAGGGCCTTTGTGTGTTTGGGGGTATACAAAGTTGTTTTCCTCTAAAGAGTATGTAGGGTGACCTTTTCACACTACAGGAAGGAAAACAGAGAACATTACAATACAGAGCAGTACAATTTACAGAATTATAACTAGAATCTGAAGGTTAAATCACAGAGCTTAATATATCTCATGTCATGTGCTTCCGATGGAATCGTGGATGCAACCATTTCAAGTTGAAACACCCCCTTTTTAACATCACGTAAGAAACTGCTTGAAAGTTTTCTTTTTAGAATGTATGAAGTTTTCTTTTTAGAATGTACGAAGTACGAACTTTAGCCTGTTCAAAACAAAAAAGCGTGGTGAGAGAACGCAGCGAGGGGCTGCGAGCGAGGCCTCCGACACACCAGGTCTCTGCAAATGACCTTTCACATTGACCCTGGCCTCTTAGTTTCCACTGGCCATTCCACAACTCTCCTGCCAATATTTAAACGCTTCCTGCTTAGACGAGCGGGTGGCAGGAAGTCTCACACACGTATACTGACTGGAGTCGCTGCGCTCAACACCATGAAACAACCGTCAGCGCTGGAACCTGGGTCATATATAACATGTTTCATCACCTCCATGTACAAACAGACACACATGGACCATGGACACACGCACACACACATGGAGGAGCTCCTGTGTTTTCTTTTCTCTTCTTCATTCTATGTCTCCCTCTGCCTGACTTTTTCTGATAGCTGTGTTTGAATGGTTTGCAGTACTGCTACTGAAGTTACCAAGCAGTGAGGTGTGTGTGTGTGTGTGTGTGTGTGTGTGTTGTTATTGGAATTTGTGTGCTGGTGCGGATGGGGAGGCTGATGAATGAGGGAGTGTGGCAGATTCACAGTGCGGATCTTACTGCAGCTGGAGAGGAAACTAATGGCTAGCGGGGACCACCGAGGTCTCTGAGCTAATACCTGCCTCCTCCATCACAAAAAAAACAACAAAAAAAGCAGGCCATTTTTTTACACCCTGCCAAATGAAAGCCTCTGCTCCCTTCTCTCCACCCCCCAGACACACACTCACACACATACACACACACACGTATAAACTCCTGCTGATCTTCGTCCCTCCTCTGGAACCCAGGGCAGTCATGGCAGACTTCTGGATAGAATAGGGAGCATCTGCCAGGCGTGGCTCCCCTTTGGCATGTGCGTGGTGACAGAGCAGTGCCACCCCATGCTGATGCCACACTGTCCCTGGCATATGGTTCCTCTTCTTACCTTTCCCTCTCCCTCATCACAGGAAGTAGACAGGTTGAGAAGGTAGAAACTCTTCCTCTCTTCTGCTTCAATTCTTTGGTTTAGGCTTTTGTACTCTTGCTCTCCCTCCCTCCCTCCTTCCCAAAAGGTTGCATGCTTGCAGGAAGGTCCAAAAATAACACTGGTGTGATAAGTCATTAGTCATTTCTCACTCTACATATGTTAACTTGACCCGCCGTATGTTAATTCATGCAACATTGGCCCCACATATGGCTGTGTGAGGAATCCCAACTGGTAGATTCTCCTGCATGGGGCCTCATTACAGCAAACTTCCCCCCGTCTCGTCATTAACACTGAGGTGGGGTTCAGGTTAGCAGCATAGGGCCAGGCCC
This sequence comes from Olivaichthys viedmensis, assembly GCA_028565825.1. Classification (NCBI taxonomy): domain Eukaryota; kingdom Metazoa; phylum Chordata; class Actinopteri; order Siluriformes; family Diplomystidae; genus Olivaichthys; species Olivaichthys viedmensis. The sequence goes on along the minus strand of JAOUQW010000049.1, from coordinate 5,413,021 downwards.
GAGTCACACTACACAGAGAGACAGAGGGAGAGAGCCACAGGACACTGTCAATCAAATCAATTAAAAAACTTACAGGAAGCAAGCAGGAGGTTTGGGATTTTGAGGCAAAAAGAGAATAGAGTTACATTAGTGCGCTTCAATCATTACAGTGAAGTTACAGAACAGGATTTCACAAAAGAGTAATTAGAATTGTACAGTACAGTCTATTATGTGAAATGTTGTGTGTGCCTGAACTTACTCTTAAAAGAGTTCATGACAGGGTTGTGGATGCAATCATTTAACTGTAAAAAACCCCAAACATTTTGCATCCCTTAAGGCTAATCAACCAATCAATAAAATTGCTAATCAACAAGGATTTATTGACATCTCAAGACTAGAGATGTGCTCAATTACTCAACAGAGGAAATGAGTGAGTTTTAGTGGGTTGATCTTGCAACATTTATCGTGTTTGCGCCCTTGACAAAATGTAAATTGGTTGTTAAGTCTTTGACTAACATTTTGGCTATTAGTTGTGTTGTTCTCTCAAATCTCTTAGCATCTAACATATGCCTAGCTGTGGTAAAATACATTATGCCGCAGTTTAAATATAATAGTATTTTTCCATCAAAGATGTGTTTCAAAATTATTGGCACTCCCAAGGAATATGTAAAATTGTTATGCTTGAAAACTTTTTATTAATCTTAAATTACTCTCAGTCTCCAGGAACTCTACTTTTGCCTTTGGCCATGTGTTATTTCCCTGGCGTACAAATATAAATTTGAAAACATGTAAAATCCCACTGTCATTCATCAACATGAGGAAAAACAGCATTTTCAACACAAAAGGATACATGGTTGTTGTTTAGGAAGCCATTGTTAACTGGCTAGTGGTACTCTTTCAGCCTAGAATAAGGGTCTCTTGCACTCTAGTCTCAGACTCTGAAAGGTTTTCATATGTGCAGAAAGTTGCCGTTTTCAGTAACCAATCAAACCGATTATGGTTCACGTACAAAATGCCACTGTAACCAATTACAAACTTTTAAATGCTAGCAGAGTTTAGAAAACAGTACAGCTAATATAGACTAAATAGAGTTGCTGCGAGATCAACCGGGAGTTCTAGTTCTGCTCATTTTTTCTGTCAACCACTCAAGCTGTGAAAATGACCGAAATGCACATCTTAAGTCTTGAGACGTCATATATGAAAGCATTAGGAATGCAAAAAGGCTTTTTATAATGTAAATAACTGTTTTTTTTGGTACTGGACTTCAATCAATGTAAAATGTTGTTGATGGAGTAGCAAAATTGAAATAAATGAATATCTAAATTAAATAAACGTCATCCATCTATCTATTGTGTTGTCATGATTGACATAACCATAACACTATCATTTAACAGATTCTCGAAGTTCTGTTATATGAAATATGAAATTCATATTTGAAAAGTTATTCGGCATGTCTGTCAAAGCAGCAGTCTTTATAATGCAATAAACAGTGTCCTACAGTTCCCCACTGCCTACAGCTTGGCGATTGGCATCAACATTTCACATTTTGGGCTGCAGCCCAATAGACTGTGCCAAAGAAGATTATCCCCTAACTGGACATAAACACTGCACAGAACGTCACGCTGAGGGCACCAGCCGAGACACAACCTCCAATCCTTTAACACATCCAGTATCCTAGAGCTGGAAAAATATGGTACATTAGAAGGTACAACAGATAAGGTAGAATAGATGTCCTAGTTCATACGAATCATGCGGAAGAAAATCAAATTCATTCCACATGTATGATCTCTGTGTTAATCATGCCATACTAACCCTAATGCAAACTCTGTAATTTGGTGATTTTGTTGGATTTTACATGAATGACCCAGCTTCTTGACCAAACCTTAACCGTTTTTATATATGTTGGCTTGCAGAAATTTTTTACAAGCATGTTGGCCATAGCAGCATCGTCAGTGTGGCGCGGTGGGATTAGTCCAGCAGTGATCCTCACCCATGTAGAGTCTTAGCCTCCCCCCTGGCACTTCAACTGATACTCTAGACTGATACTCAAATCCATTTGCCTCTCTTTGAGGAATACAGCATGGCTCACAGGGATAGCAGGCTGCTAGTGCCATGCGTTCCTGTTCTTCTTGCCCCCCAGCTCTGCCTGGCAGCTCACTACCTCTAATTGTTATTAATCTACTCCAATTAAAATGGACGGCTTCCCTGTCACCACTTTCCCCTTCTCCCCTCGACAGTCATGTACATGTTGACATGCAAGAAGACGTGAGGAAAAATTCCTCTGCTTCCTCCATAGCTGAGTACTGAAGCCTTGGCCACGGATCCATGTTTAAATAGCGGCTGTTATCAAATACGTTCATTAGGTTACATGCTCCACTTGATTAATTATATTTAAAGAAATTGCAGGCACTTTGGATCTTTCATCTGGCAGAGCTACGGCATGCCACAGATCCCTAATTTCAAGAAGAAAGAGGGGGCTGAGGGCAGTGTTTCTTTCACTTCTCTCTTTCTCTCTCTCTCTCTCTCTCTCTCTCTCTCGCTCTCACTCTCTCTGACTATTCTGGACAGGCTGTGCAGCTCCCAGAGGAGCTGAACGTATTCAAATGTATCTCCATCAATGAGCACGGTAATTATGAATTCCCCACTAATTAGTATATACACTACTTTCCTTGCATATTTGATTTCCACCGTGAGATGGTAATAAGGGAAATGCCCATTTTTGTCCTATCTCATGAAAATTCCAGAATGTTAAAGGGGGGAGGGCAGATGGTGAGAGAGACGGGGGATGCATTAAATATGAAAAACAGGAGAGAGAGAGAGAGAGAGAGAGAGAGAGAGAGAGAGAGAGAGAAAAAAAACTTTGCAGATAATTGGTATGGTTACTGAGGGGATAAAACAGCGATTCTACCTTGCAGTGAACATTGAGGCAGCTAAATATGCCTTTTAGAGGCTCCCAACATTAACTAAAAGCCTTTCTGTTATTTCTGTCCCCTTTTTAGTTTAAAATTTCATTTGAATGAATCCACTGTGTTTTAAAAGGAAAAACATGCAGCCCTACAGCTAAAGTATTTTTTTCCCCAGTGTTGTACAGATGAAGTTTCTTCCTTTGTTTAACTCATTTAATAATGCATTATTTCATTGTTGTTTTATTTTTTAAATAGTTTTACAAGTTGCAAGTCTTACTATTTTGAATATTAAGGTTTTTTTTGATCCTGTATGTGAATGTATTATTATTATTTTGTTGTACTGGTTTAGGAATGAATAATAAGTTCTACACTTGTCTTCAGTCATGAGTCTGTTCATTTCAGAGGCGGAGTCCAATTATTTTATTATTGTGAGTCTGTTTATTCAGTGTAAATATGGGCCATAGCAGCATTGACTATATATATACAGTGTATATATACAGTATATATATATATATATATGTACATGTATATATGTACAAGAGTTACAATGTATTAAACCGAGGGCACAGATAGAGAAAGGCAAGTGATGTAAAATATATTTTCATGTTATTTTTTATAATGACATATTATATTCTATTATTTATAATTCCATAACTTTTAACTTTAAGGTATAATTTCAGAGATTAAATTGTTCACTATACACTTTGTGTCACGGCCTCCCTGCCGCGGACTCTCGCTTCCAGTGCGCGCCGCAGTTTTCGGCGAGCCGCGCACTTCCGTGTTTGTGTTGTAAATCATGTGTTTTGTTTTGTTTTATTCACGTGTCTTGTTTTGGT
>JAOUQW010000049.1:5385581-5399542 GCA_028565825.1 Olivaichthys viedmensis | reverse complement strand
CACGCCCACCACACAGACACACCTCACACAAACACACACACACACACACACACACTCTCTGACACACACACGCACACACCTCTGAAAGCTTCACCCTCTGAACAAATCACACAACATTCTAGAGAATATTTGAACATTAAAACATTTGAACACACACACACTAAATTAAGATTTTTAACAGTCAATGAAAATAGGTTTTTCGGAGAGATTCTCATATTATTGTTAGTTTACATCTCACACAGTCTTTTGTCAAAAATATATCCTGAGAGCACTCTTGGGCTGGTTTTGGTGGCGCCCCCTAGATGTTGATAATATAAGTGATGTTAAAATTATTGCTGCATGAATGACTGCAAAAAGGACAGCAGGTAATTCCATAGTTGAGCCGGAGAGAGCACAGGCTCCTAAAAGCATCTTCTCTTTCTCAAATCTGGATACCAGCCGCATTTTCCCACACTTCCATCCTCACAGGTCTCCTTCTTCCCTCCATCCAGAAAATAATTAGCTTCCGTTTACAGACTTGGACATGTCCTCTGATTTCCATTATGGTATTTTCTTGAGAAGGCTCATGGACCATGTCATTCCTTTTAAAATGATCGATTCCAACCCCATGTGTACGCATAAATATATTTCTCATTGCTTCCTGGATCCCTGCAACCTGCCTGAAGGAGCGGCGTTTCCCCTCACTCTCTTTCACTCTCGCACCTCCTCCGTCTATTTGCTTGTGTTTGGTTTCGGTGACGGCGGGCGTTAAGAAAGGCTTTCAAGCGAGCAGAGTCTTCCTCCGGCGGGTTTGGTTAGGGGCTCGCTTGGAGCGAAGTGAACTTGGCCCCTCTCAGCTTGCCTCTTTAATCCCTCGTTCAGTGCGGGGGCCGGGGGCCGAGAGAGCAGCACTGCAAAAACAGCCTGCGGCCGTACACCTGATTATCTCGCCACATTTACATCTTTTACAGCTAGTAATAGGGATGATGTTTCTCATGGCTCTGAGGCCCACAGCCAATATTACACAGTCATCGTGTCCCTCCACCTTCTCTCTTGTCCCTCCTTCTCTTTCTCTCACTCTGGCTTTCTCCATTATTCCTGCCCCCCAGGAACGCCTTGTCCTCTCCCACCTACCCACTCACTGACTGAGTGTGGGTGTGTGTGTGTGTGTCTGCGAGCATGTGTACAACTGCCTGTGGCACCCGGGTACGTTTCCTGGCATCTGGCACACCCTGAGGAGAGAGAGGCAGAGATGGACACCATTGCCAAATGACAATGACACCCCCTCCAACTCATACACACAAATACACACGTACACACACCCCCCTGGGAGGACCTTCCTCCTCCCAAAGCCTAACTGAATGAATAGATGTATAGAATAAATAGTGTCCACACATTTAATGCACTATCAGTGTGTGCCTATATGTATGTCTGTGTGTGTGTGTGTTACTCACGTTCAGTACAAAATGAAAAACACCTTGTTGCCAATACATAACACTTTGCATCGCTTTAGTTATACACCTCTGAAGTTAGTATTAACGTATAATGCACAGAAAAACTATTTTGTGTATGCATATTTCCAAAATAATTATTCAAAAAGCAGATGTTACATCTGGTGTTTTTTGTGTTTTTACCTAGTGTGTAGTCCATATTTAACATGTTCTTGTTCATGAATTAACAGTATTTATTATCTCAAAAGCACCGCATTAATAGATTTCATTATGATTTTGTGTAATATAATAATAACACATATTGATAATTCACGAACAAAAAAGTGCAGATTTTGGACTTTACCCTTATGTATTTATTAAACAACTACTCAATAAATTTAGAAGTAAGATCTCCTTTTAATCTTCTTTAAAAATCTTTAAAAATCTTCTTCTTTCAATTTTTTTATGAGTGACCCCCAGAAATCCAAGTTGTGTTTTGTGTTTGTTCTCCTCAAGCTTGTGTAAAGCTGCAGCATTGGTTCAGAGTGACCACAGTGAAGTAGGTTAAGCTGTACCCAATTCAAGCACTATATCTGAGCATGGTTAAAATAGCTATAATGGACGAGCTACCGATTTAGTGCAACAAATAGAGTCACAGAGTCATTAGCCCAAAGCACCATTATCCCCTCACGACACCTTCTCAAAGAGAAAACAGTCACCTCAAATGTGTTTTAATTAAACCCATTATAAATATACTCATCTGACAGAACTAAAACGGGGGAATCTGCATTGACACCAGGTTTCTGTCAGTTAACATGGAGGATGAACTGGATCAAACTACAATATCCCATTACATGATTTTTTTTTTACACCAAAAATGGGATTGTTTGTCATTTGAAAGTTAAACCTTAGCATGCCCAATTGTGCAAATCCGATTACAACCTAGGAAAATCATCTGAATGTCGCCCAAATGGAGATATTCCATTTAGCCTAAGGGCGGCTTCTGCGTGTGCCGCACCACCATGCTAACAACGCTTCTGTTCCATGAGCCGCCCTGAGCTCTTGTGTTTCCGTTTGCAACAATTTTCACCCATGTTTTCTCACACAGGTGAAAATTACTGGCAGGCACTTTTGAGATGGGCCCAGTATACATCTCTGGGGCTTTGTTTTTTATTTTATTTTTATTATTCTTTTAAATATGCTAACATAATGGCAACGTGGAAATCTGAAATACTTCATTACTTGTGCCAGAACTGAGGATGACACTTCCTTCCCATAACACATGCATGCATTAGCAACATTTAGAAATATCATTGGAGTAGCCCTTTTACAAAAACATATTACACCTCTTTGTGTGAATGAGTTTTTAAAAAATTTGAGCAGAGTGGACTGGATGGAAAAGACTGTCAGAGGGAAGAAACGGTGTTCAAGTTCAGTCGTCACACTCTGCCATAACTATAAAGATGTTGAATAATGCACCTCTCTATAAACGGAGTGAACATTTCGGCCCACTTAAGTCACTTGATTCATTAGTTGCTTCAGGCTGATGAAAAATAGAAAGAAAGAAAAAAAAAACCTGTTATATTTATTTACGTCACCATTTTGCCTCCTTAAAATCTGCACACCTATTATACAGAAGTGTAAAGCCGCCCTTGTGTTAAATTTAACAAGTGTTTCATAATTTGCCAATAAATTTGATATTATTTATAGGCCTATAATCAGCCTCTGGGTGTTGGAGTGACTTAGCCTGAAAGGTCATTGCCTATGGAAACATATGGGGAAACGTTTGTTGAGTGGAAAAATCACGCATTACCCTTTTACTCAGAGCCCAAAAAATAGTTTAAGAAAGCTGTGTGAGGCATTAATCAGAACAGTTTGTTTAGAGGTTTTTCTCCTTTAGCCGTTTTATGGTTAGCATGTATTAGGACTTGGGGATCTGGAATGGTTAAGGTGGCTTAGGCTGTGGCCTTACAACTGCAAATCCTGCTTTAAATCTTACCAGTCACTTTAGCGGTGCAGGAAACCAGAAGCGTGGTTGCAGAAAGCTGACCATATGTGTATGTGCGTGTGTGTGATGAGGTCATAGCTGGTTTGAATTACTGAAGGATGACGCTTGAATTGGACTGTTCTCTCGTTCTTGCTCTTGTGCTCTTGTTCTCTCTCTCTGTTTAGATTTCATACAGCCTCACATGAGACCACTGCTATGATAATTACTGAGAGAGAGAGAGGAGGAGAGAGCGAGAGGAGGCCTTGGGGCAGTTATTCTGCTGTAGGGAGATATTGTAGAGGATGTGGTGTCAGGAGGGTTAGCACAGGGTAAATAACTCTACTTTAGGTCATACATGTGCGTCATGTGACTGTTCTCCCTCAGAACACATCACACCCCCCAGGTAGCTGACACAGACCAACCCTTGATAGTGATTACACGGGAAAGAATCCACTAGAATATTAAACCGGAGTTTCCGCAAGCGCAAAATAAAACCTTGAATTAGCAGAACACTGATTAGGGACCATAATTACCCAAATTCATTTATGTTGGTCAGAAAGTTTGTGAACCTTTCTGCATTCTCTACATTTCTGCATGAATGGTCATCAGGTAATTATTCAGTAATTATCCTTCATGAGCTGGGTCACTTGTATCGGAACAGGGGGAACACTAAAATATAATAAACATGAGGACTGGGGTAAGCCAACAAAGCTAAAACCAACCTGAACTCACACAAGTTTTTTAGGAATTGTGACAAGCAAGAATGATTTTCTTGGATTTCATTTGAATGAAGAAAAGCTACAACTGCCAGCCCTGACCTCGCCCTAACCTTTGTAAATTTTCGTATAAGATGGCTTGTGAAAATTATTACAAATCTGTATTTGTGGGCCTGTGTTATTTTGTCTTACAAAGATGGCCATTAGGTCTTTAAAAATCCTCAACACACAAAAGAGAGTCTGTGAGAAGTTTGGCTCTGTTGAATTAATCAAATACCATAAAGCCAGAGCAGACGCAAACCACACTGTGTGTTTTAAAAACTAAAGCAGAAAGATGAGTCAAAACCAGCTCAAAACTGAAGGCATTCATTATGTTCCTATTCCGAGTCATCCGAATATGTATATCAACACCATTCATGTACCTTTCAGAAATAATAATTTTAATACCTGCAAATAAATGTATATGATGTTTCATTCAGATATGCCAAATAGTCTTTACAACAGCCCATGGATGCTGTTTTTTTTATTATATACTCTGGTGCTTTTTAAAAATAATTCATATTTACAATATGGAGTAATGACTGAGTCAATGGTGTATGTAGGCTCTGGCTGTGTCAGTATTTTTCAAGACGCTGTTTGCATTTGCCGTTGTGTCTATTTACTTTCTGAGAAACAGTAATTGATGCGTTGGCTAATTGACATGTTGAAATATTAATTTAGCATCCAAGTGAAGGTCTTGGTCTATTTAGTGCCCTATGAGCATCCAGTCGCTGATGCTTTAGGACAGAAATGTAAGAATTTTGGCTTCTTAGCAATGCTTTCATGAGTGCAACGTCAGTATATTTCGGTGCTACATACTAGAGAGGAGGACTTGGTGCCAGCTCTAAGCTCGAGACACATTTGAGTTATTTGTGCAATGTCCTGTGCAAAAGAAAGTCTAGCATGGACTGCATAAATTTAACCCAAGGCCTTTGGTTCTGCCTGAGCACAGAGATTATACGGATCATTTGTACTAAGCTTTGGTAAAAAATGTGAAAATATTTTACTGCAGATTTATCTAAATGTTATTTCTTCTAAATAAATGATCAGCCTGTGACTCTGATACAGTCTTCTCATTACCTGAGCAATTGTCCTCTCCGATCTTTCGTCTCCAACATTGTCCATTAGCCCCCATGACCTGTGAATGATGCTAATGCAGCTGCTTTATGATCTGGCAGGATGGACATTAAATTAACTTCTCTCCGTAAGATAATCAACTCTACTTTTACTTCTGCTAATGGACTGAGAGGTGCCAGAACTAGAACTATAAGGCTAAAGCACACTGAAACATTTTAAAAACATCCCAAATGCAAGGACACACAGAATCTGTTCAAACAAGACTTTATTATTGAGTGTTCCTACAATGTGGTGTTTATAAGCTAATTAGCCTATAAGCTAACAAGCTATTAATGCTATCCTTTTATTTATGTTGTAACTAGCAAACTAAAGGGTGAAAAGTTATGGCATTCTTTTCTAGCAGCTCATCTTTATGATGCAGCATCTATGTACACTCTTAGAAAGAAAAAGGTTAAATCTAGAAAGCATAAAGGTTCTTCAGTTGTCCCTCTGGGGGAACTTTTGTGAGATTGGTGGCAGGTAAGGGACCTGATCTTATGAGGGATTTGTACCAATTCGAACGAACAAGGGCATTGTGGTTAGATTTAATTAGATTTTATGCTGAACAATAACCCCCACCTATAACTTTAACCTCCACATTTGTAACTTTTTATACTAATTGAGCCATGTGAATTGTAAGCCTGAGACCATGTTGAGGTAACAGATGGAGCGCTGTGATTGAAGACGCCATGTTTTTACAGAGCTGGTTATAAAAGCTCAGTAATCAGCGTGAGAGTTTAGGGCTTTAGGCTTCATGCATTGTATGGGTGAACAGCAGAGGGAAGAAGGAAAAAAGGAAGAGTGATTCCTGTGGTGGCGTTTGTGTGTTTATTCACAAGCCCATCGTAAAGTGTGTGGTGTGGAGGAAACTTTTGACTTCTTTTGCTTTACACTGTTGATTTCCAGTCCCTGAGCACTCTTTGTTTCCTAGTCCAGAAAAGCTGGACACCAATGAGTTCTTTCACTAAAGCTAAATTCAAAAAAAGTCATAACATACAGTGAAAATGTCAAAACTACATGAGGTAAGGTGGGCATTGTTTTTACTACTCAGGAAATCATAAAGAACAGCCATGCCCTTGAACACATCAACACTCATTGTGTGTGTGTGTGTGTGTGTGTGTGCATTCCTCACCGATCCGCTCACACAAAGCACAAGAAGTGCACAGAAGCTGAGTCTGATCTCATTCCCCCTCCATGTAAAGCAGTCCTCTCCTCTCTTATTGCTTTGTTTCTCATTAATTTCTTCAATTACGCCACTGTGTTTCACAACAAATATATTGGCATCTGTCACCTCCCGTCACATGTTGTGTATTAGCTGCTTTCACACATCTGAGCAGAAAGCATGCTGGATACAGGTCTCTGTGGTAGATGCGGATGTGGTTAATAAATATTATTTGCTGCTATTTTTCTTGTGGGTCCCTGGTTTCCTTGATTGTTTTTTACAGTTGGATTGGGAATATTGATTTATTTTCTGCGACTACAATAATTGTGTACAAGCGTTGACGGGGAAGCCGTGCACTTGCGTCCTATCAGCTGTGACACAGTAATTAGATGTAGTAGATTAGGCACAGATTCAGACGGAAAGATTAGCATTTAAAGAGGAAAAGTTTGAGAGTCAAAATGGAGACTAATAGAGAAGTTAATCAGGGAGTAACTTACTTCATTGTCCTGATTACAGCGGTGGTTGAGTATGACATTACGTGCTTAATTGCCATTTCGACTGATTATTAAAATTAGCCGTGCATTCTCGGCAGTGGTGTTACTTTGTACACTTTTAGGGGAATTATTAAATCTGTTTTAATCCTAAAGCAAGTGAAGGTTACACCTGTAAATATGGTGAACTGGATTACATCATATTTCCCATTATCTCATGCCAATAAAAAACTGAAATCGTCCTGTCTTCCTTTTCCAGCACTGCTATGTGTCCTTAAAATTTTAAATGCAATTTTGACCCCTAAGACCTTTTCTCTCATATCTTCTCCCTGGTTTTCCACCACTGAATGGGTGAGAGAGGAAGTATTTTAAACTGACATATGTTTTTCAAAGCAGAGGATGCGTACTTCCTGTCTTTTGATATAAAACGGCCCATAGGATTCAGAGGAAGTGACCGCACAGCATTCTTTGAAATAACCATTGTCTGTCTTGGAAAGCAATCAATAGTAAAACCTTATCATTTGTTCTTGTAAAAAAAAAAAAAAGAAGAGACAAACCCTTTATTTCACTAAGGGGAAACAAAATACTTTTCAGTGGATTTTGTTTTTTCTGTTGGAGACATGAGTAATCCTGGATCTAAAAGAAGTGGATCTAAAGCTTCACAAGAAAGATACTTGCTGTGCCCTTTAGTGATCGTCAGTGATGGTTTTGGAATCCGGGAGTCTTAGCTAAGTAGATAACAGAATGTCGTCGTTACTAGAACAAAAGTGGGGTCTGGTAAAAATGAAGAAAATGAATGCTGATAGAGGACAGGAGTTGAGGAAATCGTTAGCCTGTTCTCTCCTGCAGGAGAAACTGTATGTTCAGCAGAACTTCTCACACAGCATACAGATGGCGTCGGATTTTAAATGTCTCCTTCACTATTACGACGTTATTCAGTGGCATGCCGTTCGCTGCCACTGACATTTTCTTTGAAGTCATAAAGGCTGGCACAGTCATAAAAGAGCTGAGGGTGACTATTTTCACCATGCCCCATGAATTATACCTCTTATTTAAGATCTCGATTAAATTGTGTCACTTTTTTTCCTGAACTAATCAATTTTCATGATATAAGCCACATAAAATTTGGAGAAACCTCACATTCCCTCTCGCTGGGAGCCAGTCATAGGAGAAGAGCTGTGGTACTTTCCTGCTCTATCATTTCCCATGTAGGTCCACAGGAAAATAAAATCCATGATATGTTTGACTTGGCATCATCTCAGGTGGTTATGCTCACAGTAAAGGACAAAGGCTTATTGTTGCCTGAATGGATCTTAAACTCCATTAAATGTCCCAGACTATCTTCAGTGGTATTCTATATAAAAATGCTCCATTTGTAACAGAAAATGCACCATTTCTGGATTTGAAAAAATGAGATTTGTCTAAAATAAATAGGCCTACATTACCGCAGGATGTTTTGATATTCTCAAATAGCTTTTTTTCTTAAACACCTGTTGATGTTTTGTCAAATCGTTATGAGATTTAAATGAACGACAGTCCTGAGAACTGAGATTACAAAAATGCATAACAAATCCTTCTTCTAGATGGAAAAAGTTTAATAAAAAATATAGAAATATGAAAATGATTTAAAACAATTGTTAAGCTTTTGAAAACCACTTATATTTAACTTTATTTGTTATATTTACTTTGTTTTATATATCAACTTTATTTGATGATATTTTCAACTACTGTATGTATGAATTTTGTGATCATAGCACGTCCTTTGGCGCCCACGGCACAACTGTGTGGCTCTGAAATAAGGGTGAACTTTTAATGATGGCATATTCACATATGTATTTCATTTTTACTAAGAATGCCCACCGCCGAGGACTTTAAACTGGATTAAAGTGGAGACTTTAAACCTGTGAAATGGAGCAAGTCTGAAATACATCCTGGCTTTAATAAGTCCGTTCTGGTGAAAGTTATGACGTCGTCTGATATGATCAACCATGAAGTACATTACAAAGGTAATGTGAATGTAGGAAACCGTTCCTGGGCAGAGTGTATATTTTCATTATCAAAAACACTGAGCCATTTATCTTGAGAAGTCGGAATAATCATTAATGGGCCAAAATTTATGATGCCGGATTCTCCAACTAATGTGAAAGACTCCAGGTGTTACTAATGGCCCTGCTGAAATGTGCCGGGGTTCGGCACAGCAGCTAAATCGAAGGTAATAGTGGCACACTTAATCTGCTCAGATGAAGAGCAATTTACCTGACACACTGATTGGATTCTGTAAGAAGCGCTTAATGGTGGACTTAAGGAAGCAGAGTTGAAATGGCAATGAATGGGGTGACCTAAAAGTCATCTGTTTAGACTCAGAAGTGAATGAAAGCTACTTTTTATAATTCAATAATATCTTTGGAAAGCTAACTTTTAGGACTTTTTTTTTGGTCTCATTTTTTTATAATATTTTTTTAATTATTATGATTTTATTTTATTTATTTATTATTATAATTGTTTTTACCTTATTCTAACTTGAGCCTTAAGGTGCCAATAAGTGTTATTTTCTCAAAATATGCCACACTTTGCATTTTAATAGCTCAACTCTGAGCTGGTGATCAGAAGGTTGTGAGTTCAAATCTCAAGACTGCACGAGAGCCACTGTTAGCCCCTTAACCTTTAATTGTTTGCTTCTGTTCATAAATTATATCTGGTCTCAAATGTTAGTAAGTCAGTATGCATAAAAGTGTCTGCCAAACGATTAAATATCTTCATTATTCATAGTATAAACATATTTATGCATTTTTCTAATCAATAAACCATTGACCACATTATACAGATGCAAATGTATTTGTGTTTCAACCGTTCAAATGCCTCTTAAACAAGTGAACAAGTTTTTTGTACTTACTACAGGAAAATAAACTGTAAAGATAATGAAAATCATGCTAGCTGAAAGCTATTGAATAACCCTATTGTAGATGAGGGTGGGGGATTTATTGATTTCACACCCCCTGTTACTTGTTTATGTTAGTTTGAAAGCTTTTTCTTTAATCAATGTGGGTCACCAGCATTACTGTGGGGCTGAAAAGCAGAACAGGATGTATTTACTATATTATATTGATGATTGTAACTCTCACCTAGTTTGATTTACGGATCGTGGCAGAAAGGCTATGCTTCACACTTGACTTCCCCTGCACTTGACCAAACCAGTCAGCACCATTTCTGAGGTCAAAGGTCACAGAGCCAGAGTGAACAGAATTTTGCCAGATCAGGAGATTATTATAATGGCAAAGGGCCAATGAATGTACACTGGGCTTAATTTGAAAGAAACTTATTGGATAAAGAGATGTAAAGAAGAGTTTTAAGCTTTTGTTTACGGTAGTAATATTCCCCAGATTTTCTTATAAATGCATTCCTGCATTTATCCATGATAAAAAGTTAATATCCATGATATGAAGGCTTAATGCCAGTGTCATAATGATAGCATGGAGTATAAAGGCGTTTGCTTCTCAAGCTTGTAATCTATCCTTCCTCTGTATGAGTGAAAGTCTGCGGTACAATTTTGGAAAACTTGGATTAGATGAAAGAGGACTCGGCAACACATGGAAGACAGGATCAAACATCCCAGTGCTTTACCTGCGCCTCTGTTTGTACTGGGAGAGCATGTATACTGCATATCATCTAGATTTGAGCTCTTTGTAGAGGCAGAGCCTACCAATGATGCCACCCTTATTATACTTCACCACAGCAACAAACCCGATTCCACTTCCCTCTCCCTCTAATCCTCAAAGGCAAGCTGGAGACCAAAGGTAATTTTAGATAAAAAAAACACAATGCTGTGTACCACTGCAGACATTGTGTGTGTTCATAATACATGTGTGTGTTCATTCACACAGAGCAAAAATAAAGGGAATATGCATCATACGCATAAGGATTTTTTATAATGCGACTTTGTTTTTTCTTGACTCTGTGACACTGTGGATTCCTCACATCGCTGACAAGCTGGAGTACTGTACATGTGTGAATGGGTGTAAATGGGGGGAAAATTCACACTTGACTGAGTAGCAAATGAAGCACAAATTTTACATTGGATCACCAATCACATAATAATAACTCACTCTAAAACGTGACAATGAAAAATGCATATGCACCTGATCTCATACATATTTGCTGCATCCTGACGTGTGTCCGCCTAAGCATACTTCTGTTTTTCCGAAGGGTCTCTCTTCTTGGAGTGGATCTGCAGGCCAGGCTTGGAGGATTTCAGCTCTTTGTGGCGTGTTAAAGACCCGGCCGAGCGTGGCCGGACGCCGAAATAAATGGTCCTAGGGCTCACCTGTCGGGAAGAGTGATTCTGCGCGGCGGACTGTTTCGGCTGCTACACTGACAGGCAGCTATATCGTGTAGAAGTAATAGGGTCAAGCAGCTGGATGGGGATTTTTGTGCACAGCGAGGCCAGAAGGCCTCGGCCCCCTTGCCGCCTGCGATGAATAGCCCAATGGAGTCGCCGCAACCTGTTTATTACGGCGTTTTTCTGCTCCGCTGCAAACCAGTAATGATCGGCACAGTGCTTGATTGACGGCCCTCGCCCCCTCTCTCTCTCTGCCTTCGTGTTGAAAGTGGGCGATGGCGGGAGAATTGTGCCCGCTGACCCATCACCATGCCCCCGCCAAGGGTTCAATTTACCTCCCCTGACAGGCAAATGATAAGTTGCAGCCCCTCCAAACCTTCCACCCCCTCCACACACACAGGAAAACGTGCTAGCAGAGCATGCAGGGTTAAACCCGCGGCCTTTAATTAGCGAAGGAGTTTTACTTCGCTGAACAAGTTCAAAAAGCTAATGATGTTTACACACATGCTCTACATGTATAAACAACACTGATATTTTCAATTAACAGAGAACAAGTGCTTTTGCATTTACAACAATCTACATTTACAAATAAGCAATAATTGAAAAAGCAAACAACTCAGAGGCCAGACTGCATTCTCCGCACATTCTCTATCAGTCAGCCGATTTCCATGTGAAAAAAAGGAAGTTTTAATATGCACCATTTCACAAACCTCAGCATTAAAGAAAAATCACGCTTCTGTCTCCTACTTTTCCCAGCATGTAGGCTAACGCCAAAACAATATGCTGTTGGACTCTTGCACTTGGATTTAATATCTGCTTTTACCATAGCACAATGCTGTAATTAGCCAATGCCGTTTCACAGCAGATTTTTCAGAGCTCAGAAAAGGCCTCTCTGAACAGGATGTAGCTGCAGTCCCATGTTTGGCAGAAAGTATGGGAAGCTATAATGGTTCATGGGAACTCGGCAGCGAACAGCATGGAAGCACATCACATTTCCAGATGGACTTCAAATAAAGTGTATTTAAATGCAAGATGTTTTTAAAATAGACCATGACTTACTGGAGGGGTTGATGGGGTCTGGCTATAACTCAAGGTACATAGTCATTAGGAAAAGAAATCCCACTGCTCCAGAGTGTGTGTTGGAACGATGTGGTAGAGTTCCAAGGTTTTGTCTTACACATTGTGCTCTGCCAGGGTTTTAATATTCAGGCTACCCTGTACTTTCCTGCAAATGAGATTGACAAGTACAGGTCAGGCTGTTTTTATGCTTTAAGGAAGTGCTAAAAGATATTGGAATAGTGAAGTTAATATGTACTGAACCCGAACAGCCACATATGCTAACACATAAAACTTCATCGAATCAACCAGCTGGTCCAGACATTAGTCAATTAGAGAGTCTGGCTATGTAAATGTGACACTAAAACCATAATGTTTTAGATAAACCACGTGGAGTTGCTCACCAGATGTTGGGAAGAAGTGAAATACAGACTGTGCACCTTGCAGTCAAAATGCTATTATATTTTATTTAAAAAAAAAATGGCATTTTTACCGCCTTACTGTTTTCTACATTGATTTGAGCATATGTAGTGTTTGTGTATAAAGGTCAAGCTCTATTCAAAACAATCTAAATCTAAATGTGCTACAAAATAGGCAGTTTGGCACAACTTGACTATCATCTGGATTGAGAGCTAAACATATTGATTTATTATATTGATGTGAGATGGTAACTAAAAAAAAAAGAGATACATTCAGCTTATTGGCGCACTGCATCTGGGATCAAATCTCAATAGTTCTTGGCTGCGTTCCTGTTGTGGAGGGATTGGACAACGGAGGCTGCGCTCCCTTTTGTACAGGGATTTATGGTGCAAAGTCGCATTTTAAATTTGAATTCAGAGTTCATAGAGGTACTCAGCTAGTTAATTATTTTGCCAGTTAGCTTGCAGGGGAAGCTTTTTCTTCCTATGTGTTGTGTGATTGTAACTACCCTTGTGGAAAAAGCTGAAAAAAACAACCACAACTAGCAATTGGAAATGTCTAAGTTAAGCACTGGATTCAGTAATGTGTGCTGTCATGTCAGTGTAAAGTACCCAAGTGATCTTGAAGTTGATCGTTCTCACTGCTGTCAGATTTCATTTTCACTCACACACACACACCGATGTCCAGGGTAGCTTAGTCTAAGCAGAATTAACTATTTATTCTCTAACAGTTCTTATACTTCTCTTTCAATGTCAGTGTCCTGCAAGGGTTATAAAGCTTATCAGGTTGCCTGTTCTGCTAGAACTAAATAGCAAATTTTTAAGGGAGGAAAATGTAGGTAGGAGCCAAAACTACCAATAAGAACAAGAATAATGTTCTAATTAATCTAAGTGATGGTTCTTGCCTTTCTTGTGCCAGAAAAAAAGACAATATGATCTCTCACTTGCAAATTTATGACAATTTGCATGACTCAGTTTGTATGAAAAGTGATATTGGAATAGTGAAATTAATATGTGCTGAATCATAACAGCCACATATGCTTACACATAAAGCTTCATCAAATCAACCAGGGTTAGGGGCAGGGTTAGCGTTCTTACCTTTTCTTATGACTTAATTTGTATGAAATTGATTGAAATCCAACTACATTGCCTTTGCTGGTTCAAATTAGTATCAATTTTTCATGAGCTCAGGTTGACATAAGATACAATAAGTAGTCATTAGCAAAGAGA
>JAOUQW010000049.1:5324621-5354793 GCA_028565825.1 Olivaichthys viedmensis | reverse complement strand
ACCAATTACTATTACAAGCTACCAATTATTATTTTTATCATTATTAATATTCTTTTTATTATTATTATTATACCCTAATAATAATAATAAAAAGAATATTAATAATGATAAAAATAATAATTGGTAGCTTGTAATAGTAATTGGTTAGAATGGGACGAAAAAGGCTCCAGAGTGGCGCAACAGTAAAGTGTTTGCCCTATCGTCTGGAGATTGCTAATTCGAGCCCTGACAATGCCACAGCTATCTGTGGCTGGGAGTCCAAGAGAGCGTAATTGGCCCTGCTCTCTGGGTGGGAGGGATGGCAATTGTGGGCGTCTGTGAGCTCGTGCATACGGAAGAGGGCAGTTAGCGCTTTCCTCCGAGCACGCGGGACTGCCCTGTGACGTTGCACGAGCAGCAGTTTGTAAAGATGCGGTAGTTGGCTTCACGTACACGTGCTAGCCCTCACCCAGGCTGTCGTACGATAGGAGAGAGAATTAGCTAGTGTGGGTGGAAATTGGTGATGACTAAAATTGGGAGAAAAAGGGAAAAAAAGAATGGAAAGAAAAAAACAAAAACTAACAAACATGCAAAGGAGAGGGTGGGGTCTAGTGTGACACCTAGACTTTTTGCACCGGAAGAAAAGGGGAACAGTTGTGCTAGAGATGATATAACCTTTAGAAATCTTCACGCTGATCACCATTGCAGTGCAAAAAGCAACAGCTGTCTTGTACATTCTCACACTCAAAATATTAAAGATCAAATTTCAGTACCATTTTATCATGGCATAATTTTTTATTAGATAATAACAAAATAAAGCTAAGATAACAAGATACCAGTAACACAAAAGAGTTACAACAGAGCATAAAAGACATAAAAAACAGTGAATCATCTTGGCCCTTCAGTGCGCACTTCATGCCAATTAAAAATGTGACGTGACCCGTGAGACAGGCGACACAGATCTCACTTTCCAGCAGTCAGAACAATGCACAGTTAGAAAGTAAGGTTAACTAAACGAGAGAACAATCTAATAATAAGCACGGTGTCATGGTAACTCACATTTGCCAGTTTGCCTTGGCCTCTATTGGTGAACTGACTTGTCAGATGGTACAGGACGCTCCGCCCACGCTTGCGCGCACGACTGAGATGGGAACGGCTGGACTTCCTGTTCTGACTGCCATCTTCTGGCAATATCAGCAATAAAAACGAGTAAGAGTAAGATTAGCTTAAATGCGTACCATGTATGGAACTTTTTCAGGTTTAGCTTCGTTGGGTCTTTCAGTCTCTGCATTACCCTGCGTCTTGGAGCAGTGGTGGGTCTTTCCATACGAGTCAGTGATGTCTTTGAAGGAGAAGAGGAACAGTACCACTTCTCCTTTCTCATTCTTTATAGGCACAATGTCCAGCAGGCACCAGAACGGGGTCCCTGAGGTCCAAAGGAAATATTTATTATATGATATTTCCCTCTGCATCCAATTAAAGAAAGAGATTCAAACTGAAGTTAAATGTTTTTAGTCTTTGTTCTGATTTAGATCACTGTCACTGTCACACTCCATAGAAAAACAAGGAGCAAACTTTGATTTCCCACTGCATGGCTAAAAACATAGCTTCTTTAGTCACAATCAATTTTAGTATTACAATTTCCTGTTTAAACTAAGTCAACAATTCTTTCAAATAGATCCCAATTAAATATGCAAAGCAAGACAGCACCACTTATTGCTTTGATTTTTTAACTGGATTTACGTTTTGTCATTAAACCCTTACACAAATACTTAAGTCAATCTTAAAGTCACACAGAACTTTTTATAAAGACCATCATTTTTTCTATATAGAATATTTAATTGCTTGATGTGGCAGTTCCACAAAAAATGTCAACAGAAAAGAGTACAGAAGCTCCTACATCTTTACCCTCATCAAGAAATCCAGATTCTATAAATATGCAAATTGAAGAAAAAAAACGCCCCCAACCCTACATACCCCACACTCTTCTCCTGGTGAACGGATGTTGCATTGTCTGCATTTGCATATTTGAACCTGATTGACTCTTATATTTAATGACGCAATAACACTTTTCAGTCGCATGTTCATTAGGCTACTAGTCCCCATAGCGACAAGCTATGTGCTTTTCTTTTCTTTACGCCATGTGCTTTTGTTTCTGTTTTGGTCCTGTCTTCAAGAGGGGAGAGTTTTGGTATTGTAGAATATATAGATTTAGAGAGAGCATTCTAACGTGAACACATTGCTTTGATAAATGTTATCCGGAAGGGATGCGTGACATAAGCCTTTAACCAAGATCAGCCTCACCCACTATACGCATGGCAAGAGCAGAAATTTTGGCAAAGTAAATGTAGACATTGGAATGTCACCAATTATTCATACTTTACACTGAATATTGTGGCCCACAAGACCAACATCAACCTAATGTGGCTTTAAGGTTCCATAAATGTACTGTACCGTTCTTCCTGTAGTAGCGGACTTCGGCTTGGTACTCCCTCTGGCCTTCCAGAGTCTTCTGCACTTGCTGAGTCACTCTCTCGCTTGTTTCTTCTCCGTGGAGGAAGTGACAAGTGCACGTCTTCTTCATGACCTCAGTTCGTGCGAAACCAGTCAGTTCGCAAAACCCATCGGAACAGTAGACGATGGGATTACCACCACAGCCCTGCGCATTTCCCAGCAGGAAGTTGCTGTCTGAATGTATGCCCATCACGATAACAGAAAAAAAGAGAAAAAAAGAAAAATGTAAGTTTCATAATTCTATTCACACATCACATCAGAGACCTGGTCAGACCTGGTATTAACATCTGTCTCGGGTGATCTGATCACAAGTGGACAGCGTTAAGTACAGATGTGAATGGGCTCAAATGTGTTTTGTCATCTGATCACTCAAACCACTTCCAGAGGTGGTCAGAGATGCATGTGGCCACAAAGGCTTTATAGTGTGAATGCTAATGAGTCCCAATGCGTCCCCGGTAATCAGGGTAAAAACTGTTACTAAAAAAATAATGACTTCAGTAAAAGTACAATCTTTCATCCAAATAACAACTTGGGTAAGACTAGGAATCATTTTTTTAAAACTACTTAAGTAGTGCACTACAGTAGTTCTCTTATGAGATCGCTCTAAGGCTCAAACCTTTTCTGGCACCTGTTCATAGGTATAATATAATGGCATTGTAGGACCTGTAAAGGGCACTATATACTTAACTTCATTTGAGATTCAGCCACAGAAAAAGACGTGGGTTCTAGCAGGAAGAACAAAACCGAATGTAGCAAAGTAAAAGTACTTTACTTTAGTAAAACTGTAACCTTTACAGTTTTTTAAAAGTATCTCCATTAAAACTCCTCTTACAAATACAATTTATTCAAAAAAGTTAAGTAAAATTGAGTAACTGTAGTGCGTTACAACGCGCCTCTGCCGACAACATTGAAGAACCACTTAGTCAATGTTATTCATGAAATTCAATCACAAGTGGTCACTGAAAACGCATTCGAGACACATGAAAACACCAGGTGTGTATGGCTTGAGATCGAGGCTAAAACAGAACCACAATAGAGCAGTTTAACTTTTGTTTCTACTTTATGTTCTACTTTTCAATATTAGATCGCCCATGAATCACATTACTCTAGAGAGACGAGCACTAACTCATACAAACTGCCCACGCCTTGTAGGCTGCATTTGCTAGAAAGTCTTGTTTCGCTATAAAATAAGACTATCACTTTAATATCACTTTAATCTTGTGTAGCTGTAAAGAACAAAATGAATACAAAGACGTCAAAATTACTCTCTCTCTTGTCTCTCAGTGGCAGAGAGACAGTGTTAAATTTCTCCTACAAAATTAAAAGTGAATCTGAGGACTTTATTGTGTATCTGTTTTGCATTTGAACCACCGTTAAGGATAGAATGAACATTTAGTCCCTTTTGCTGAGCAAGTTTTGGTGTTAATGTAATTATATCCCTGTGTGCAGTAACCATTTTTAACCAGACTGGTCTGTAAGGAAGCATCAATGAGCGATGTGTGTGTGTGTGTGTGTGTGGATGAGTGTGTGTGAAAGAAAGCTGTGAAAGAAAGTGTGTGTTAGCTTTGAAGCGAGCAGACCACCTTTGGTCAGAGGAGCAGAGAGAGGAGACGGAGCAGGGGACACAGGCAGGGAGAAAAGAAAGACGGAGAGAAAGCAGAGAGAGGGAGCGTTAAAGGAGTGAGCAATCCCACGGTTACTGAAAGAGCCAGAACACAAGCGCACATGAGATTCAATAATATTAATGCATTCATATGATCATACTAAGTTTCCACTTTAGCGCACTATCTTGATTGACTTTTAATTCAACAAAATAGCCTTAATTTATGTGGAATGAGAACTGACATTGCCTTTGTTTTGATGATGTTCCGACCTTCTTGTCCTAATCCTGTTTATTGCATGTCTTATCTTCTTACTACATTCGACCAAAGAAACGGCAAAAAACTAATTGTGTGGCCATGGCAACTTCACTGTCTGCTTAACCTAAGCGTTCCTGCTTTCACCATTTTGTGAGACTTGTTCTGATGGGGCTGTCAGTGTGTGTGTGTCTGTGTGCATACATGTAGAGCTGACTGTTTCGAGGGTATTTCAGCAGCCTCCGGCTCCTTCTCCTAAATATATCAAAACCATTTAATTATTTTGGACCTCCAGCCATGTATTAGTGACCCACTTTTTCTCAGCCTAGCACTCGATTATGTTCCAGTTTAACAGGACATGCTAAAACGTTCATGTTGTTTTCCTGCTAAAGGAAAGCACAGTAGTTTAATCTGTGAGCAGGATTCATGTCACGTGCATGCTGGCTCGCGCTTCGGTGCGCGTGACCAAGCGTGGCGGTCGCTCGTCGTCAAGGCGCTCATTGTTGATGTTTTGTGTTCCCCTGTCTCGTGATGTGATTGTCCCCACCTGCGTGTCATTTGTCTGTAATCAGTAAGTGTTTAAGAAGCCCTCCTGTCCCCATCCAGTTTGTTCCTGATTGTTTTATGTTACGTTATGTGTGGTATGTGGACCTAGTTTACGTGTGTTTAAATAAATGTTTATTTTGAAATGGCTTGCGCTTGTGTCCACGCTCGCTTAACAGTAACAATGGCACAGAAAAGCTTCTAAAATGGGGCCTATTGTGTGAATAATGCTAAACAGTGGCTGTCATTGAGGCCCACTGCTGCATTTATGCAACATTCATAATGTTGCATACGTACATACTTTATTTAGAAGCTGCATTTTTTTCAATCTCTAAACAGGTTCGGAATGGAGGATTAAAATGATCACAAGTCAAATACTTACCTGAAAGATTGCTACATTTGGTCCAAAACACACAGAAAGGGTGTCAGTAGGAGGCAGTCACTGTAGCATGCTGTCAGACTCAGTATTTTCCCAAATGTTACTATACAAATGTTACTATAATATAGTAATATAGTGTGGACTGCTGGGATATGTAGCTTGTAGCCACATTTAGTAATTTTGTATCTGCGTGTCTCTGAGTGTTAAAATACCCAATAAATAAAACCAAACAAAAATACATGTCTGTGCTTTGGAATTAAATGCTGTATCCCAGAGACACTAGATGCAAGCAGCCCAAATTCTGTGGACACACTGAGCTACATTTCCACCACAATCTCTCCACACTTGGAAGCCTGCGGACACAGCACCAAATTAACTGCAGAGGCTGGTCTGGCTCTCGTGCTTGTGAGAGTACGAATTCTCCACATCTGGATATCTGATACAGGGTCCAGCTCCCTGATTCAAACACACACTGACCTTTTATTCTCAGCTTTTGAACAGCATGAGAGCAGACTTATGCAGAGTAATGCAGTGAGTAGTGATATACACACTTTGCTGTGTCCACCTTGTGATAGGAGAAGATGGAAGCAGATGTGACCGCTATCACAACGTCCTTATAGCTTTCATTTGACTGGGTAAGCACAATTGCTTAATATTTTTAGCCTTTGTCGCTGTCAGTCTCTCTTTCTCTCTCTCCCCCTCACTCTATCTCACGCTCTCTGTATGCTTGAGGCAATTACAGCAATGTTGCATTTGTCAATCACATTCATTCGTGCATGGTTTCCTGAAATAATTATCAGGTGAGTGGCATCTTGTAGCCTGGAGTACCAGCCTGGCAAAGGCAAGCCCCAGAGTATTAATTACTGCGTACAGAAATTTGCACAAAAAAAAGCAAGTCTTTTAATGGTACAACTGACGCAACATGATTGTTTTGATTTTTTTTTTCTCCTAACATGACAATCATTGCCGTCCCTGTGGTCATCAGCATAGATTAGCTGCAATCGTCAGGGGAGGCCATTACCAAGCTGTGTACCATTTGATAAAACGAACACCAGTCTTTTTGTTTGTTGATTTTCAAAAAAAAATGTGGAAAAGGAGGGAGGGAGAAAGAAAGAAAGGAATAGAGAGAGAGAGAACACCCTGAAGTCAACATGTCTAATAAAAATGGCCTCGTGCCAGAGTAGTACAAGTGTGGTTCTGTTGAGGGGGTTTCAGTGTCTGAGAACACCCCTAGATGAAATGCTTTCAAGGAAGGCACTTTCAGCCGGCATAAAAGATGCAGTTATTCTAAAGGGCATTTCTTTCTTTTTTTATCAGCAAGGAGGAGCATGTGTAGGTGCAGTTCAAGCAAGCATTATTTGAGAGAGAGAGAGAGAGAAAGAGAGAGAGAGAGAGAGTGAGAGAGAGAGAGAGAGAGAGAGAGAGTGCAGGTGACATTGTTACTGAACCACAAATTGGACAGATAGAGTGTTATTTTATTTTTACTCTGTCACCCTGCATTGCCCCAGATTGTAAGTGAATGTCTCTACCAGCTTTTCAGCACACTTTCTGTTCTCAAACCACAGCTCTATTTTTCTTTTTTCTAAGAGAGTGTAACACAAGGCAAAGGTAGTCTTAGTCCTCGTCACTTTAGCCACTTTTATTCATATTTATTTTTGTATTCCCTCCAGGTGTCTATTTTAAGGAATGACAGCAACAATGGAGACTTTCAAAATACTATATATATATATATATGTTTAATTTTTATTTTTGCGTCTGTTTCCATGTGCACTGCATGTGTGTTACCAAGAGCTATCAGATCTACCATCTTGCACACATGTAGAGGCAGGAGGGAATTGGATGTCAATTCTCACTCATCTAAATTTACAGATCCAGCAGTGTGGGAATTGCTGGATGGCTTGGTGTAGGTCCCAGTGCTTTGCACCCATGTGGAGCTTTTCTCTGATTCATCAGATGCTAAAATCTGGACCACTTCTCCTACTCCCAGTCTTCTCATTGTCAACATGAACAAATCTTCCTCACCTTCTTTTGTTATGGCTATTTATTAACAGGTTAACAGCGTCCTTTGAAACCCAAGCCTTGCATCCTATCTGAAAGTCACTGTGTTTGAGGTCTGCACAAAAGAGATGCTGTATACGTTTATTTAAAGCTCACAAAGCATACTTCAATTGCTTTAAAGAGGAAACAAATCAGGGGGGGGGGGACTAAAAGAAAGGAAGAAGAGAAGAGAAAACAAGCAGAGCTCATTATCATTGGTGAAGCAGTGAAAGCTTCCTCTGCCTTGCTCTGTCCACAGAGCTGAATTTCAGCGTCAGATGAGCCGGGTCTGCTGGGACTTCAGCTGCCACTTTAATTAGTGTTCAGTAATTTCAATAATGAGTGACAATCCATTGGGGCTTTTAGGTTGGTCTTCTCGTCAGAGGCGAATCAATAATCTGCTGTTTTTCTCCCCCTTCTTTTTTTTTTTCTTGTTCAAGACCACAAAGTGGCACGTAAGTTCCATCACAGAAAGAGGCAGTAAATGAGACGGGGCAGACAGTCCCGGAGAAATGCAGCAGACAATGGGCTCTAATGGTGGAGGCTTGCCTCATTCATTCCACCCCCCTGCAGTTTTGTTCTGATGTTATTAGTTGAAAAGGCAGGTCTTTAGCAGCAAGGGCAAGGCTGCAGCGTGAAAGCGATTTGGCCCGGCTGGAGAGAGGATGATTTGAGTAAGAGAGTTGAGGTGAGCGGATTACCGATGGTAATCCCCAGGTCCGCACCTCAAAGCGGAGTGGAACTATTGGAGCTAATTGCTCCTTTAGAGCAACGTTGTTGGGCCAACTTCGATCCCTTTGTGACATCCTTAAATTGATAATTGGATTTTCTGGAGTTGGAATATTGTCATTAAGAACAGATCATGGTAAAACTAACCAAAAAAATAAAAATAAAAAATAAATATATATATATAAAATAAAACATTCTGGACTTTCTTTCAGTATTGACATTGCAGATAACCCTAGATAGAGATCTAGCATAACCCTAGATAGAGATCTATATATACAATGCAAAAATGTATTCTGGCCTATTTTAGATATTTCTATTATTCATATTCATAACTAAGGTTGTAATCTTAAATGTGTTAACATGCAAATTTTCACTGCATATTTAGCATTAACACAAAAGCGTGTTAATTGTTTGAACAAGACTAAGGGATGTCACCTTGAAGCTTCTCTCCAAGGTAGCATGTTTCTGCATAGCATTATGCCCGTGATGCACAATTACACCTGCATCATTTGGAACAGAAAAGGGGGTGAGAAGGTCTTCTATCCTTCTCCTGCATACTCCACCCTGAACTCCTGAACCTGGGAGGAGGTCTACCACAGCCTCCGGGCCAGAGAGAGAGCGAGAGAGAGAGGGGTCTCTTCAGGAAGTGTGTGGAAAATGATGCCTCGGGCAATGTTCCCTTCTCAGAAATGCAGCTACTGGGGTAGTTTTTAGGGGTTAAAGAGATTATTCACAGCTCTCGTGCCCTAACTGGGAGAAAATGTTTGCCTCGATCATTTTTACCCAGCCATTTCTAAGGATCTTTAAATGGTGAAATGGTGACCATTGAAGGAACACTCGAAATAATCACACCAATCACGCCACACTACACATGCAAGTAGCTAGCAGGCGCTTACACATAAAATCATTAATTGGTGGAAGCATGAGATAAATATATACACAGAGAGAGAAGACTGTGGCTCACCTCTTACAGTCCCCTGTCTTTTTAACCAGCCATAATTCATCACAGTAAAGACATTCATAATGTGGCCCTATTCATTATTCATTGTAAATTTATATTTGGTATAATTACGGTGCAGTGTCTATCAGCACGGCCGGTGTGGAGACTCACATCGGGAAGATAAATGGTGAAGCAGGAGCTCTTAATGAGAGAGTTGGGTCATTTATGGGACATGGGATGGCTATTAGCATGCCACAACTAGCTTGTGCTTGTCATTTGTCCCCAGGTAGCAGGCCAACAAGCAACAAAGAATGAGAAGACAAAAGAAACAGACAAGAGAATAAAGTCTTCTTAAGTAACCGCTCCAAAAACTTTGAGCTTTGAACTTGTCTTGCTTTTTATTTTAAGCACATTGTGTGGATTTAAAGCAGGATACGTCAAGGCATTTGCCATTACAACATGCACATTTAGATATCATCTGGTGTTATGTGTTATACACAAGAACGAATGTTATGTGTTATATGTGTAACACCCATTAACAAAGCTAAAGAACATAAGTGTCAGAGCTGGCACCAAATTTCCCTCCTAAAATTCACACACTGAGGTCTGAATGCCAACCTGATCTCACAGTAAAATAAATATGTATTCATAAAAGTCCAGGCAATGTGGTTGGATTTTGTTCAATTTCATACCAATGAAGTCATAAGAAGAGGAATGAATACTAAGTCAGCCCCTAACCCTGACCTTAACCGTTTAAATTCCCATCTTATTATTCAGTTACTATACGTATTTATCTTGAATCATATTATTCAGTAACTGCTATGAATTATTCAGTACCTACAGTGGAACTAATAAGAAGAATATGTGGTTACTAGAGTAAGAAACAAGTCTTGATACACTGACCGGTCCTGGGAGTTTAAGTGGTTTACCTATGTAACTTTTTATAAGAATTGAGTAATGCGAATTTGCAAGCATATGACCATGTTTCTGAATGCCAATTACTTTGGGTACTCTATGCTACATAGTTTGGTAATGTTTTCTAAATTTAGAAATAGCAAAATCACAAGCTCTACTCTTTCAGCTAATAATGGAGAAATACAGCGCCAAATAATGTGCAATATGTGAGACTCCGCTAGAATATCATCTTAGATTTGACATTTAAAAAATGCTATTCAAAATCTCTGCCCCTCACGTTTAATGTGAACTGATACTTCTAAATATTTTATTGTGATTTATTTTTAATACAACTTGACATGACTCTGTGAGTTTCTTTTTCCATGTGCCATGATATCGCACACTCACTAACACACTCCCTGCCCACAACACAACCACAAGTCCATGACAATACACTTTACACCTACACACACACTAGGGTCACAATCAGTTAGCTAGCACTGCACTCTGGTGTAAGAGAGACCAAAAGCCCCGTAATCCTCTCTGGTTCATCAGAGCTGTGTACTAAATCATATATTAAAAATGCACCTCAATATCGTAAGCCCGGTCTATGTGGAGCCTGGAGGGAAGACCTTGCCTCGGGGAATATTTGAGAGAGAGAGAGAGAGAGAGAGAGAGAGAGAGAACGCTCTGCATCTTCTCACAGAGGGGCAATCACCCCAGGATTGAGCAACACAGCCCTCCTAATCTAACTTTTCCCCATGCATAATGGGAGGCGACTCCCCAATGGCCCATTTATTTGTATTAAAAATGTCATTGTGGATCACTGTCTTAATTGATTTTATTTCTACCCTTGTCTCTCTTGCCTCGTATATTTCCACTTTAATAATCAAAATGATTGTGTATTTATTATTAATACAGCGAAGTCTGGCCGCAATTTTAATTTAGCTGTTTTAATGTGACTTTGATTTGAATTTAATCTCTGAGAGATGTTTTACTTCTGAATAACAAATGTCATATCATTTGTTGTCTCCTTTTCTTTAATATGTGTCTTTCTAATATTATATTTATTATAATATGATGTCCTTGTCTTTATTTAAATATTTTCAGGCTGTCAGTTTGTGGAAAGGCTGAGTTTGTGATAAGACAGTAATAGGCTGTAAAGAGAAAAAAAGAACAACAACAAAAAAAACAGTCAGTTATTAGTGGCTCCCCTGGGACGTTTGTGTTTGGTGGGATATGTGCGCGTGTGTGAAGAAGGAGATGCCCGTATTTACATGTGTCACACATCCTCTCATCCTCCTTGCCTGGAGAATTGTCAACCATATTGCCGCAACATTCGCCATGAAAATGTGCATCAAGTGCATGTGCCTAGCTGTCTCACTTTCAATCAGGCTCCACTTTTCCAGGTATCAACTAATGCTAATTGCACTTCCATGGCAATTGCAAATAAACTGCCTAAATGGCATGTCAAATTATAATCACTATAGATACTGTGTGCACTGTCTGTTTCAGGATGTTGTTTTAGATTCTTTCAAATAAACTTGGACATAACACAGGCACTATATTACAGAGGTGTAGTAAAGCTAACATTACACGAGATTCCAGGGCAAACCTGATGGATTGCTAGCGGTGCTCAAGTTCTGGTCCATTGCAAATGTAGACTTTTGTTTATATTGGGTCAGGACTGAAACCACTGGGGTTTTCTCATTTCACTTCTGAGTGTTACTTTCGAGAGGGTTTGGAAAGGTAGAGGGGAAAAAAGTAACAGGGGGAAATTTATCATTTGATCTTTTTGTCTTTTTCAGTTTCCCTTCCCTGGATGTATGGACGTATCGCATTACTAGTGTTCTCTCAGACCATAGTAAAAGAAAACAGACATGTTAGTTTTCCAAAGAATTAAATTGCTTTTAAAACCCTGCATGCTTTGCCTACTGAAGGACACAGGCAAGCAGACAGTAAATAAGTCTGGCGTGTATCTATTAAAACCCTGATTTATAACTGTCCTGTGTCATCTAAAGTGTTAGCCAGATGCGCACGTGTCATGGTATGAAACCTAACCCAGATTTAAATCACAGCTAGGAATCAAGAAACAATTCAGTTCCCAGATTGCTATGTTTTTTTGTCTACACCATCAACAGCAGGGGTGGGCTGAGGGACATTCGTTATGTGTTGAAGAATGAAGACCATATCTCATATCCTACCACCCTCCTACTCTCACTTCTCTCCTTCTCCTCTTCATTTTGTTTTATCAACTCGTTCACTGTCTCTTTCCTTCTACCATCCCTCCTTTCTGAATTCCCACTGGTTGCTGGCATTTCCTGTCTTCATCTGTCTGTGGAAAAGGGGAATAAATTCTGCCTTTTCTGGCAGAAGCTGTTGATGGAGGCCATTGACAATTGAGTGTTGTCATGGGATATTAAAGTCCAGCAGTGGGCCCATTTGCGTTATTATTTCATGGACTCTCCCATAATCAATTCCATGCCTTCCATGCTCGCTTCCTGCCAACATGTGTCTGCTATGTTTAATAGTTCAGTGACAACAAATTTATGTTGCTTAGCTCCAGAAAGTAAACCTCACCAAAATACTCCCCGCCAGCCTCCTGTCTAAGACGTGCGTGGCGGTGATATGGAATTTTCTTGTTTTGAGGCCTGCTTAATTACTTCCAGATCTCGGTCTTCCCCCGGAATATTCTTGAGCAAAGCCACATTTTCTCACGCTGCCGGCGGCCAAGAATATCAGGAGTCCAACTGTGGTCGTCCGCTGCTGCTTTCCCCTGCTTGTCAAACATCTTACACCAGACCACAATGATTTGTCTTCATGTTAACCATGCCTGAGAGACGGCTGTGGTATTATAACTTGTAAGAGAAATGGTATCTCATTAAGCCTTAGTGGCTTCATCACTCTCTCAATTTTGACAGTGGAGAGTGTACAAATAATGAAGTAAGAATGTTTTTCTTTCTGATATACTTTCTGTCTTTCATTTTTCCCCTCTCCTTTTTTTTCTGTCTGTGAACATCTAAGCATATCACTCTTGCAAATTAGGACCTATGATTTAAAAATGCTGCGAGAAAATCTTAGAGAAAGTGGGAAAGTTTTTTTTTTTTTGCTCTCTCATTAATAAAATATCTTTTTTTTGGGCTGTAACCTTCTTATTAACAGCTGCAGGATAGTCCAATTTGATCTGCATTTTTTCCATAAGTAACTCGGTGCTAACTCCTCACACTTTTAACACATGCAGTGATATTAGAGCCTCTCGTTGACCTTGCAGAGTGTCCGTATGAATATGGATGTCCACTCATGTTTTACTATGCAGTTCCCATGGAAGACACTTCTTTGACCCCTATTCAGCAGGAACTGCTTTTCTTCAGCAGCGGCCGTGTTTTCCAGTGTGTCTTGTTACACTGAGGTGAGATTCAGAGGGTGGCTGCAAAAAGAAAAGAAAAAACGGAAAAAAAAACCACACATCTACATAAGGAGAGAGGAGGATCATTAATTCATGACACATGTGCAGCCTCATCCACCACCAGTGCAGTGCGAATAAACATCAGCTCTAATAAGAAGCCTGGGCGCTTGATTTTATAAATGAGCTGGATGCGGCATCCCTCGGTACGCCACTGCAATCCAACTCCGCTGGATTAACATGTAATTAATCTATCATCTTCCCTACAACTCACTCTGATAATACATATGAGCACCATCTCTCCAAGCTCCTCTTCTGTTTATATTCTTTATATAGAGCAGAACATGTACTGTAGAACACAG
Source organism: Olivaichthys viedmensis (assembly GCA_028565825.1). Classification (NCBI taxonomy): domain Eukaryota; kingdom Metazoa; phylum Chordata; class Actinopteri; order Siluriformes; family Diplomystidae; genus Olivaichthys; species Olivaichthys viedmensis. The sequence goes on along the minus strand of JAOUQW010000049.1, from coordinate 5,341,157 downwards.
TGACTAATCACCCTTGTGCTGGCTTTATATACTGCATCAATTCTTCGTCCTGATGGTCAAAAATGACCCATCTCGATTCCTGAAAACTATTTCCATTTTATACTTAAAGTCTATTTAGCATTAAGTAAAACTTGTGATTTATTAATGACTTGCTAAATTTATTATCATCTGAGGAATAATCGGGTTCAGGGTTGCATTATGTATTATCCTCTTGACCAGACACTTCATATTCATCTTCATCTTCAGAAAAAAATCTGGCCAGTGATTTATTGGGCACCAAGCCTGTGCACTCATGTTTTCAGTCAAGTCAAATAAGGACACTGGATTGTGTCACATCAATTTATATTTATATATTTTACATGTATTTATATTGTTATGCTGCAAGAAATTCTGAATTTACTCAACTTATAGTATATACTTTTCTGAGTTTAAGCATGAGAAGACCTGCTCTTCTACATAAAACGTCACACACATACACAGGTTTTCGAAAAGAATGTAGGTCAAATAAAATAAAAAATAAAATACATTCTAAAGGAAAAAGTACTCACATAGATGTTGACAGAAGGAAAATAAAAAATACTATTATGCATATTTTTGCACAAAATGTGGTGACAAAGACAAAAAATAAAAGCCATGTGGTTCTTTATCATATTGTTTTATATTTTGAATATATAAATATTTGATCTATAAAATTTCCAATTTAAATTGTAAATTAAAAGATAATTAATTGTTTTTATTATTCTTCTAACTATTATTGCTTTAAGTGGTTTCGAATTGATAATGTATTGTATAATATAAAAAAAATTTAAATAAATAAAACAAATGAATAAAACAAACATTAAAATTTACACCGGGAAACGTCAGCATATTTTATGATGGTTTTTTTTTTATTCAAAAACTGGTCATTTTTGATGGAAAAATATCTCATAGGCACTACTAAGTTTTATTGACTTAATACCAAAGTTCTTTCCTCGCTGTCAGAAATGAATGCATGGTCTTCAACTTCCCTTGAACCTTTAAGAGCACTCAAGACTTGTTCGGTGTCCCACCTCTCTGATTGGTGTACACAGCCCCTTTCTGTGCCCTGATTGGTCCCAGGTGGCCTCTGGGCCTCATTTACATTTGAATGTCTCCACATTATCTAATCAGATAACATCCTAGTGCAGAGGCACAAATGGCTGCCAATCCAGCAGGTTCGAAAAGCTTGAAGAGTGAAGATGGTGAGGGTGGCACCTTGAATCTTGTTTTTGGCTGGTTAGTGGGTATATCCTCCCGCTGTGGGTGCAGGGCTACAGCAACGCCCCCTATGGGGTGTATCTCAAACCCAAACCTGAGTTACATCCACCCTTTACCACCCTCATTACCCGCCTTCACCCTGATCTCACCCTGAATGCCTCCTCCTCTTTTCTTCTGCTCATATTACAGAGCCTAATACCAGCAGGCACTGTATTAATATGTAAGAGATCAAGAGATTATTGATTAGAATCACTTGCCTAATATCCCATTGTCTGTCATGTAGTTCAGTGAGACCTCTTTCATGTTTTTTTTTTTCTTTCTTTCTTTTTTTCCCCCCCTCCTCATTTGGTGTCACTCTATTTAAATATTCATGGCCGAGCTTGCTTTATGCCCTTACAGCTGAATTTCTAATTAAACTGTCAAAAGAAATACAATATGGCCCTGAGGGTTATTATCATAAGGGTCAGCTTCCACTGATCGGCCCCGGTCACACCGAGGGGGTAATTACCTCTAAGCACAGAGTGTTTACCTTTTCTTTTACCTGTGGCCTAGAGAAAGTAGACCAAATGAGACTTAGGCTGCTCACATCGGCCTTTGAGTGGGGGGATGGGGGTGTAAGTCTATAACAACATAATCAGCAATTATAGCAGGGAATGGGGAGAAGTGAGAATCTCATTAAAAGAAAACCCAGTAAAGTTTTTTTTTCCTCAACTCTTTCCTTGTCACTTTTCTTTTGAATTCAAATGATTTATCTTCAAAGGTGAGATAGAGAAATCTGGAAATTTCATTCAGAAGAAGAAAGCTAGAGCCAATTAGTGGGACTCAACGGCTAAAATATGAATGACATTTGCTATGTCTGAGTCCTAATGGAGGGGAGGCATTAGTCTTATCATGCCACTGTCAGTTTATTTCCTGACATTATTGTTGCCTGGGTTCTTCTGTCAAATTATGGCCGCTAATTTCTGTTCATCTTTTAAGAGGCCTCTTATCAAGTGGGTTTAATGAGCTCCAAAAACTGAGGTGTTCTCTGGAGCTAAAACGGGACCCTCCCATTACTGTGGACCCTTCTAAAGAAACTTAAACACCATAATTTCTGGAAAATTTATCTCATCCAGGTTATGTTATACCATACCTTACACACATAAAGGCACTTCTTTAATTTGACTTTTTATGTGACTGGTTAATGTGATCTTTTAGGGCACTCTTAATACCCTCCAAATTTGTAGAATATCACAATAAATCAGGGCCTTGCCCATCTAATGACAATTTATTCCATCCATTATTTTTTATACTCCTGCCATGTTATGGCACCTAGTTAAATTTCTTTCCCCATGACCTTTATGGGTTGCATTTTAAAAGTTAATACTTGGAAAAGTTGGTAATTCAAGAGGTTGAGTTCATTGTTGTGTCACACTTCAAGAGGACATTCGATTCAAATATTCCATTTTCTGAAATGAAGCACTGAAGGTCAGCCTTACACTGAAACTGAAATAGTCGACTACATTTCAACAGTGGAAAAAGTGTATACAGCCGTAACACAATCTACATGATGACTCCAGTGCAGAAGGTAATAGCAGAGTCTATTCCCATTTAATATGTGTGGCCTGCAGTTATATGACGCTACAGCAGCACACAGTGATCATATAAAACTGCACAGGTGGTGCTAATGGGCTGCAGGCCACATGTGCAATACCTGTGTAAAGTCACATTGTTCTTTATGATGCTAGAGGTGAGCACCATAGTATGGGATTGGTTTGATTGATGTGTAGTCATTTTTCAGTGCAACTATAAGTTATGACTTAGCGAGCTGACTTTATAATATAAGTGAAGGACTTACACTTTAACAAGTGACCTTGTTAAAAAACACTCATAAGCCAGAAGTTGGACAGCATGACTTTACAACGTTACATAACTGAAACAACTGGAGCATTATATAAGCAAGACTCCAAAATGTCACACATTTAAGCTCTGGCTTTGACAAACATAAAGCTTGTACAAAAAATGCTTACTTGGAATTTTGGAATGAATTAGCATGCAGGACACACATAGTATGTGTAAATGTACAATTCTGGAGTATAGTCATATATGTACATTGTGTGTCTTGTTACAGTAATCTAGGAAATTTATTGTGATACTGAATGGAGATGTATTAATGATTGTTATTAAGTTTGCTTTACATAAATTACAGTTTTACTTAAATATAATTTTGTTTTCACGCAAGGCAATTGGAAGAGCATCGTTCTAATAAACAAATAAATATGCACACTTGACACTAAAAACACATTGCCATTATACATTCCACCTCCATCATTGACAAAAGACCGAAAACTACCTTTGATTGCTGATGTGCTTAACCCAACTAATGGTCCCCAAACCGCCCTATTTAGAAGTGCTTAATTTGGCATGAAGGAACAAAAGTGCACTTTTTTCCCCCAATCTGACATGAATTAAAGGCAAACAATGGCAGGGAGGGAAAAGGCATCTGATCGCTCTCCAACTATGCCTCTCTCCCACATCTCATCATCTGATGATGAACGAGTTTCATATCATTTCCAAAGGTCATTTATCACGACTCAAACAGTGTGAAAAATCCTTAAATAGAGGTTGATCTGTGGAGGATGGTGGAAAGGGTGGGGTGGGCTTGGTGGGGTGTAGATGGAACAAAGGCAGCCTCAGAAGTAATGATTTCCACTTCTTTTCAAAGCGCTCATCGGCCTGCACCATGTCTTTAGATGTTTGGTGGCGGTTTATTGGGAGATGCCGTTATTGTGTCATTTCTTGAGGAGGGCAGTGACATTCATTGGCTCCCACTGAGGTTATTTACAGGCGGCTTGGTGACAGTGAAACATGTCTTTGCCATAGCTCCAGAAACACAACCTAGCGTGGTTGTTTTTTCCTGGCAGTGAGGGAGATAAGTGGCATCTCAGACCACAGGAGGGGACAGAAAACTGAGACAAATTACTCCTGAATGTGAACTCAATAAATGAACAAAACTTTGCTACCATCCATAATGTCAGGTTACAGTACTTTTTCATGTTATATGCTAAGTATCACTACTGTGTGATGCACCCAATGATGCATGCTATGAAATTATTAAATGATGACTGATTGACATTTTATATGAATTACACACTTTCTATAAGAGGCAGGTTTTTTTTTTTTTTTGGTAATCACTTCACATTTATCGAACTGTAAACAGTGTAATACAGTTGATTTCACTTGAATCAATGATTTGAAAACCATCCAAACCCAAGCCCATCTGTGCAAAAACAATTTATTTCACATTAGCGAGCATCGTGTCATGGATCATTTTCCGACACCTCAGAGTAAGACTTCAAACGAGCCTAGAGGCTTTTCTCCCCCTCTGCCTCTCCGTTTCCTGCTTGTCGTCTTTGCGTTTCCTCTCTTGTCGGCACGACTCGGCCTATCAGATCATTATACACGGCAGCGCTGGAAAAATAGGATTACAGCAGGAGATTGTGAGGCTTTATCCCAATAGCAATTTTATCTGGGTGACTGATAAACTGCTTTAACCCTGCAGAGTACAGGGAAGCTAATGGGAAAAGTGCACTTGGACACATGGAGACATTTCGCATTATAGAGCCCTGGTTCAAGAGGTCCTAGTTTTTGAGGTCATGCGCTTGGTGTAATACGGCAACACTACTAAAAAATGACCTAATGTTAATAACCAGGGTTTTCTGCAGAGTGAGAAATGATTACTGCTGGGTCAAGAGGTGATTTTGTAAATGTTCAGTAAGTTAACAGCTAATATTAGACATCGACATTGTAAGGAGTAGCAAAGACAAGAGAGCCTCCTGGAGCTGTTGCTTTTTTAATTCAACCATTTCATTTTGTGTAGCCACGTACTTGGTTATTGGTCTATGTGTGTCTGTGTGCCCACATATAAGTCCATGCGTGTATGTGTATGTACCCGTGTAGCTGGCAGGATGCTTGGTCATGTGAATCTAGGCCAGTAGTTAATGGCGAAGCCACCAGTAGGCCTCGGCTCCTCTCCGCTGCCTATCCAGACATTAAAAAGAATTTCAGATATCCTCCACTTCTTTGAGGATGCACTTCCTTTGAGATGGGGTTTCTTTTGAGCATATCCAAAGTGTTTTTCTGCTACATGGACCACTCCACAATATAATTTAAGCTACACTACATAGATATGCATACACACCAGACACTGACAGCCAGAGGTACGCTTGCACTCTTTGCTGCAAATAGATTTAAGGGTTAAATGAAACGCAAGTGTCCACTATATACATGCTTGAATTTATAAAATCATCTGAGTTTATATTTATCTCATTAAAACACCTTTATTTTAATTAGCGTTAATAATCGGTTTGCTTAACCGCAATGCCTGATTTTTTTTCACAGGTATTATGCCTCTAATTTTTTTCACATCCTATATGCATAATGCTTTCTTAATTAGTACACAGTGGATTTAAATCAGAGGTGTCAGACTCCAGTCCAGAAGGGCCACAGGCAGCACCGCAGAGTTTAGCATTCTACCTCATTTAATACACCTGATTCAACTCATCAGCTAATTACCAAAGCCTTCATGGGCTGAATTTGATGTGTTAAAAAAGGGAAAACACAAATCTCTATAGAGCTGTGGCCCCTCCAGGACTGGAGTCTGACACCCCTGATTTATACCTTCAATGTATCAGTTTGAAACGACAGTTTATAACTGAGTCCCCGCCTGCTTCTCTGTGGCAGGTTGCAGTTAGAGCACCATATTGTGGAAAGGCAGCACATTTCTGGAGTAACTTTGATTGACATTAACTGTGCATATGTGTCCAATCTGCTCCTCGGGATACGCCGGATCATGATGATCCTTATTTATGTTTTCCGCTGTCGGCGCGCTGCGAGTTAACTGCCCATTCCGCACTAAATTAATTAGTTTGGCATGCAGCCTAAGATGGAAAATTGGATCCAATATGTTATTTCCAGAGGATTTTCAATGAGGCTTTTCATTTGAGGGCGAGGCACATTTCAAATATTTGGGTCACACATTTTGTACGGGCATCTTTTTTTCCTATCTATTAAAAAATACCTCGATGAAAACAAACATATTTTAAATGGCGTCATAGTTTAATTAAGCTTGATGTCACGCCATCGTGTTTTGAACAGTAAATTATATCTGTGATTCTTTAACGTGCTCCCACTCATAGATGATCACAGTTAACCATGGCAGCACTCGATAGCTTTTGAGAGAGAGCACCTATGCTGACAACAGTTCAAGCCTCTGTTCCTCATGAAAGGTTTTATACAAATAAATAAAGCAAATAAATACACATGCATGAGAGGAAAAGGTAAAAAAAAAAGAAGTGCTGTAGAAGTGCCTCCATCCCATGTTGTTGTTTGGAAGATAGATAAATCCTTTGTAGTTCATGCTCTCCTAATAACAACATTGCTAATTAATAACTTTGACACAATTATAAATTAACTTTGGATCAGGACTCCGGCTTTGCATATGATTTCCTATAATCACTAAAGCTACTGCAAAACCATGTCTCACATCAACCGTAACTCTTTTATTTAACACGGGCTGCAAGACTTCTCACTGAGTTTGAATGTACAGCAAATGATCTCAGCAGGGACCTGGAAAAAAGACCCCCCCAAATTTTTTTTTTTAAATTAAATAAAATCACTGCAGGATTTTATTTTTTCATTTCCTGTTTTGGTACCTTTTTTTAAATGTTAATTTAAAATAGCACCTTAATCATTTTAATTTATGCCTGCTTTAAAGGAATTAAGATTTGAAATGAATATTTCAAAGTTATTATGGACGAAGAGACACCACAAATTTGTTTTACACAAATGTTTCAACCTCTTTTTCCAACAAGCACAACTCCCTTTTCCCCTCTTCTGCTCTGCATGTCTAAAATGATTAGGATGGACTCTGCATGCCACTCTTTTTTCAACACCTAGGTGGCAAGGCAATGGATCCATAATCATATACCAGTAATTAAAGGGTGGAGAGAGAGAGAGAGAGAGGGAGTGAGAAAGAGAGAGAAAGAGCCGAGGACAGAGCGGATGACACGTACCCTGACTTCTGCTATTCCACTGTGGTTTTTCAAAGGCTACTCCTTTAATGTGGAGATTATGCTTATGTACTTGTGTCAACTTGAAGGGAATTTTCTTCATTTACTTATTAATGACATGTAAATCTATTTATACTGAGGTCCTCAACTTTGAGCAAGTGCACCCATCTTACTTGCCATAAATCCACGGGTTTGAAAACTGAGAGACTAGGAGGGAGGGAGAAGGAAAAAAAGCCCACCCCCTCATTCTTGTTCGGTTAAAAATTTATACAGTCCATGTTAAATTTATTAATCTTGCTTGCTGTCATTCACTTTGCTGCTCCTGAACTGAAATATGACTTGACAGCAAGCACATTAAAGATGTATGTCATTGTATTCAACAAAGATTAATGAAGCTCAGTAAAAATAGCTGTATAACAGAGACAGAAAAAGAGAAAGAGAGACAGAGAGAGAAAAGAAAAAGATAGTGAGTGAGTGAGTGAGTGATTGGAATGTGAAATCACTGAATTACACAAGGCCTCGTGCTACAGAGTTTAATACACTTCTGGGATTTTAGCTTCGCCAGGAGCTTTTTGGGTTGGAGCTGCACTGTATGTACAACCGTGAAAACCCGATGAAGTGCATTCTGCTCAAGTAGCTACAGTCTTTCGGATACAGGGTGGGGTAGGAGGAGGTCTTCAGCATAAGATAACTTAGATAGAGATCTATAGAGATCATAGAGATCTTCTCCCTACCTGCTGTGATTTACACTATTCCCACATCTGAATGTACACACAACTTTAAGTCAAACCAAAAATGTCACTGCATTTCTTTCAGACAATGAAATAAACTAGGGCAAACATTTACAGTACGTAAGAGCCTGCTGATGGGAACAAAATTCATAAGTTTGCCTGATGATTGCATGTGAAGACAACGTACTTCCCACCAAACTAGAGCTGTCTTTTTTTCATGAAGGAATAACCAATATGGTTTCACACTGGTAAATTTGTAACATTCCACATGACTCCACAATTTGTATGAAAAGTTACCAAGGTTATGGTCAGTGTTGGAGCGGGGTTAGCTTTCGTACCTTTTCTTATAATTTCATTGATATGAAATAGAAAAAAAAACGACCACATCGCCCTTGCTCATTCAAATTTATATGAATTTCTTATGAGATCAGGTTGGGAATAACTAGTGCTCAGTTCTGAGGTACAATCCCTGTACTTGTGTAGCTATCAGAAAATACACACTGAAACTATTCAAAAATTTGGGCTATTGACCCTGGTTTACTTATCGTTGATAGTTTAAGAAGTGGCAGTAATGTTTCCTTCCCCTGAGTGGCAGATTCAAGGAGTAGTGGGTCTAGAATTCAGTAGTCATCTATTATTAGAAGTATGTAGATTACATTTTTACATCTATGTCACTTCTGCCTGATTCCAAACATGACTCAAAGTGTGAGGCAGAGTTTTCTCTATAAGTACCATAGCAAACCCTTTCCCATGACATGCTCTCTGCTGATGTCACATGCCCTGCAGCTGAAAAACAGAAATCCAAACTGGCCCTTAGGTAAAGTGTGTATGAAACAGTGTCCATGGCCGGGTTGTTAGTATAAGCCTGACTGCTGCCAAAAGGCCTTTGCAAGGGCAATAAAACATACATTTCTACAGCAACTTCTACAACTTCTAATTAAATTAGAGGATTAAACACCATTGGTATAACATGGCCATTGTATGTTTACGCTTAAAGTTAGGGATGAACATCAGAATTCACCAGAGGGGGGGGAGAGAGAGAGAGAGATACACCCTATGAAGAAGAATATTAAGGCTGAAGTAAAAACATTTTTCTTCATGTACTATAATATATGCAGTATTGTATATCTTTTTATATGCACATAAATATTTTAGATTCCTTAAGAACTACGTTCTTAAAGATACTTTCTAATTTGCAGATACAGTATATGAGATGGCCTAATAACATAACAAGAGTGGTGCAGCCTAATTAGAGAATCCACACAGTGTTGCATCCTCAGAGTTCTATAGATCTATATAAAATTCGTCTTGCCTTCAGTTATACTATGAATAAAGTAACATGGTTATTGCTCGTCTGTTCTAAAATCACCTTGGGCTGGATACAAGCTTCTGGATAACCTATAAAACCTGTAATTCTAGACTAAATGTACTAGCCAAGGAGAATTCCCATGAAGAAATATGTTTATACTTTCATGAATTCTTAGGTCAAAGGTACTTAAAAAATAAACTCTAAATCTGTATAATTTGTTCTTTCAGAGATGGGACTACTTTTTTCAGAGGAAAGAATTTGTGGTTACCAACGTAGTCAATGTACTGTAGCTCAAAGTTAATAGAAAAGTGCCTCAGTTTTGGTCTGATCATAGATGGATAACACAAAACCCTTAGGAAAGCAAAAGTAAAAAACAGAGTTTTTATTGTATTGCTCCATTGTTGGCAAGCTGGATAAAACTACATGGTTGTAGTTTTGAATTCATGTTATATAGTCACATATTTTAAACGTTTATTGACAGAATTCTGCCCTTAGACTTCCATTCTGGAAAATTGCTGGAGTGTCACTTTAAGAATATGCTTTATTCTAAGACTACTGTAGGCTTAATGTTTCCATACAAAATGAACTTAAACTCAGGCTTTGGGCTCCATACGGATAAATAAACTCCTACAGTGTTAAGTTTACACAAACATAACTGGATGTGATTGATTCACTGATACAGTGTTAATGATTTTACCATGGATTAATAGATAAATGTCAAATTTAATGGCTAGATCTCAAGTAAGTTATCGCCTTGACTTTTTTTCAAATAATATCAGCAAAACACTGCATGTCTCGGCAAGAAATCTGCTTAAATATATTCATTCATTTAGGTTTTGTTGTGGAAAAGATGAGTCATAAGTACACCATCATAATTTCTGAACGCAAACATTACGCATACTTTTTGATGACATCAGTGCTCATCACTTTTGAATTGTGGGTAGTGTAGTTTTACACATTAATTCCAATATGGTTTGACAAATTTGCACATACACAATTTGATGTGATTTTATTTATTTGTACACACTTAGAAAAAGGGTTCTTCAAGGGCTCTTCAAAGGGTTCCTTGGATAGTTAAGGGTTCTTAGCTTCCTAAAAGTTTTCTCACTCAAAACTCTTGCTGATAGGCAAACACTCTGTTGTAGGGTTCTAGATATAATCTTTAAGGGTTCCCCCAGAGGGACAACTGAAGTACCCTTAAGGTTTCTAGATTTGATCTTTTTTTCTACGAGTGTACTGAGTCAAATGTGATTTATTCACTTGCACTAAGTGGAATATAATTCATTTTCACTAATGCAGCACTAATGATTTTAATGATAATCTCAAGTGAGTTATCACCTTGACTTGTTAAAAGTTGTTTCAAGTAATATTTGCATAAATACTGCATATCTTTGCAAATAAATAGCCTAAACATACAGTATTTATTCATTAGAGCTGAGCTTTTGTTGTGGTAAAAAAACTATGAGTCATAAGTACGCCATTATCATTTCTGAACACAAACATGACACCTACTACAGTGCAAAGTTTTTGTTTTTTGTTTTTTTTTGTATTATGGGGAGTGTAGTTTAACATATGAACTTCTTTATGGTTTAACAGCAGTAAGTTTGTGTTTGTGGTCAGACTGAGGAATCACTGTATTTTATTGCTTCTCATCTAAAAAATGCAGCTGCTAACTGTTTGGTTCCCATGTGAAGCCAATAAATTAAATATCAGTATACTACATTTTGAAATTCCCTCCCCAAGCTGTTTATCGTCTGCTTTGCTATTCTTGTATGCTATATTATTCACCAACCCATTTTAAAACTAATGGCTTGTTACAGCTTGCTTTTGCATTCTATTTGTTTTGCTCTGCATCTTTTTCATAAAACAAATTGCAGCCGTATCCTAAAGGGAGCAGTGGGAGAAAATTGAAACTTTCAGAGTCACAAGCCATTTTAGAATCGCTCACCCTAAAGTGGTTGGGGACACTGGAATAAATGACGTATTTACTGCGACGCTGGATTGTCATCAACTTCAAAATGGCAAATCCATTCATGGCATTGAGACTTGGCCAAAAAAGTTTTATATTGAATGCAAATTCTAATTATTTATAAATAGACTGTGTATTTTTGATATAAGTAAAATATTTTCATGGTATTCTTTAAAGCACCAGACCATTATAAGACATATGGTAACTTAAACACATATATAATTTATGGACATAAACAAACTTCATCTCTAATTATATGCATCGGGCTCATGAGAAATTATTAATAACTTAACTTTTTGAATCCTCAAGGTAGCTCATGCAAATGGGCTGCCTGGCAAATACCATTAGTGAAAGCAGTAAACATTAGCGGCAAATCAGCAGCTTGTACAGTATATGGCTTTTCCAAAGACGCTGCCTTTTGCTTACTGCATGCAACAATGTATATTATTATAATTATTATTGTTATATCAATTACTATTATTATTATTGTGGTGGTGGTTGTCATTAAAACACATCACCAAAATCCATTGTAATAAATCCTAAACCATGGTTAATTATTTTATATTTCACTATTGTTTTTAAATAATAAATAATCTATTTTCAAAATATCGACATTCATAATTTCTCAGTGGGCTCTAAAATCCTTATTATTGATAGTGTCTGCTCTTTCTATTCACTGCAAAGTCTAATGCACAATCTAAGTTATTTTCAAATTAGTTGGATTCGACTGGAATGTATGGGGGTCTGCATGTCTTTCATCAGAGGGCTGAATGCAGATGAGTGGAAGTATCGGCAGTTTGGGGATTTACTGTTCCTCAGTGCATTTCCAAATCAATCCAATGCATTAGTTATCGTGGCTGGCTTTGATAGAGTCTAGACTCTCGTTAACGAGCTGCACTATGCTACTGTCTGCCAAGCCAGACTCCTCACGTGCATCCTCGTCAGGCCAAAGGGAATGACACCTCAACATCCATAATAACTGCTCTTCAATATTTAGAAACGTTAAGCCAAAACTGACTGGGGCATGGGAAAATGATTGGAGTGGGATTCAGATAATTAAAAAAATGTTTTCCCATTTAAGATCCTTTAAATATCCTTATACATCAATGCACACTTGCAACTTTAGATAAATCATTATGCATTATCTTTATCTCCTTGCAAGTCTATTCATGAAAATGCAAGATTTTATCTGTGCAGCTTAGATTGACATTTTGTCTGACTGAACTGTAAAAGACAAATTTAAATTAGTATCTGGATTAAGCGGGGGTTGAGGAATTGTTGCAGGGAGACTACAAGTTTAATCACGTCCACACTCACTAAAAATAACTAAAAAAATTAAGAAATAATACAAAACTTAATAATAATAATAATAATAATAATAATATAAAGATGCAATTAGTTATGTAAACATATTTCTGCAATTTCCAAATCTTGCCCTTCACTGAGTGACAGCGGAAGGCAACCCATTAACTAAGAGTGAGATATCCTCCAAGACGGCTGGCATTATCTTTCAGGAGAGAAGGCCGCAAATTCCCTCTCTCAGGTGGATGATTAAAATCAATTAAATCACTCCTGCTATTTCAGCCTAGGGATTCTCCTGACGAATGAAATTATGCTTTGAAGAGAGAGAGACACAGAGGAGAGAGAGGAAATGTTCTCTCCCAAGCCCTGTCTCTCCCAAACCCTGTCTCGGCATCACTCTCCCTCACAAATGAGATTAAAATGTGCAGCTCTGGGATTTCAAAGGGATATTTTCCATAAGAACATGAAAAGTCCTAAGAAGCCAGTGTAAGTAGACTTGAAAGCCTCTAGCGGGAGGTGCTGTCTGCTGCCAGGCCTGCCTTCGCCTCTTACACTGCCAGTGCCAAAAAAGTTATGCTGACACACACACACATATACACACACACAACATGCAAGCACACTCAGTAGTGCACACAAACATTCCTACACACATAACAAGGCACACATACACACACTCTGCTTGTTAAGATATAAATAAACACACACCTACTCGCCTCAGCAAGCATTACCATAACCCGTGCAGTGTGACTGAAGCAGCCATGACATGTAACCAAACAGGGCCGTGTAGCAGCGTACCCCTCGCCGTTTGGTGTTGACAGCGTGCTGATTTCCCGTGTCACTGTGCGCCACTGTTCTTTTTTTTCCTGCATGCCTGTGTTTCTGTCACTTAAAGAACGTGTGGCGACGTGATTAAGTTGAAATGCTATGTCAACGTGGCTCCTTTCTCACCGTTCTTTCTCTTGTACCTTGCAGACAAGCGGAGATTAAGTGTTTTCTCGTGGAGGGCCATGACATGCATGCTTGATTTACACTGTGTTGTGTGATTCTTCTGTGTAGCTCAAAGAACACACACGTGCCATCTGAGGCAAATGCTTTCTCGGTTTGGCGTTTCAGTGAAGTGTTATTTTCAGATTCTGACACCAAAACCTTCATAGTCACAGTCATCACTGGGTTGTTTATGAATCTCTTGGATTCTTGGACCTATGTATAATGTCCTAATACTGTAAGAATATGTCAAATTATTTATGTAAATTATAATGGCGCAGACTGGAAAGGAAGGCTTAGCTATTTTTCTATCTTTTTTCTACATTACATATGACATGAAACATTCTATAATAACTTGTTATAAATATTCCAGAAAATATTGATTATGTTTATTTTGTAATAAATGACAATACATTTAAGATCATCCTATCCAAGCAAACACTGAGTTGCCAGTTTATTAGATAAACCGATCTAGTACCTAATAAACCTAATAAACTGGCAACCCAATGTGTATCCCTATAGGAAACAATATATAAAACTTGCATCAGGTTTTGTTTAAACTCTCTTTCAGATTTTCGAGGGAACACTAGCCAATTGTCAGCAGTTTAACAGAGTGGGGTGGGCTCCAGGTCTCAGAGGCTTGGTAAAACTGTGGAAGGAGAACTGCAGCCTTGGTTTCACAACCTAATCTATAATATGGACAACATACAACAATCATGATTGGACATATAAAGATGATAGAAGCATACCGAAACCATGTAAAACTGTCTGAACGGGGTATTGTCAGGGATTTCAGTCTGTTCAGCTCCTTTTTATAACCACCAGGATCTCCCTTTGAGCTGTTCAGACCTATTTAATACCTTATTAGGTGAAATATATAGTGTTAGTATTGCTTTGGAATCTGGGAGTCCTTTGTCTCCTGACAAATTTACCCATTCTCCAATTCAGCGGATGTGTTTCAACGGTGAGCCTCTGTCAATCCTGGTTAAAGACAGCATCCCCCCACGTCCAGCTCTCTAAAGCTTTTGATATAGAGCACGACAGTAAAGCTTTAAAGGAAAGAAATATATTCCGTTATCTGCCGTGCCCGCGAAAAGCCCGTCTGAAATACGGTGCATTGAAATGCCTAATTAACTGACAGTGTCCAGTCAATTCGGTTTGCTAAACCTGTGGCTCACCTCGGCAGAGACACAATCCCTTGGGTTAATTTGACATGCACACGTTTTATGGCCCCTCAAGAATGATTTTGGCAGACACAGATTTCTGTTGGGTGGAATTTACCTAACTCCACTAAGTCCATGTATCTCCTTTTATTAGAGAATGAATGGAGGAGGAAAAGCAATGAAAGTTTTATTTCTTCAAAATTTTCAGATGGACAGTGCAAGGCCCTGGGGGCGGGGTGGATAGAGCCCACAGTAACCAGCAACCAGTAACAAGCGGACAGATTCAGAAAACATAAAGAAAAAACCGTGACAGACAAATCAATGCTGCAGAAAGCTATTATAACTCTCAGTCTCCTCCATATTCATCTCCTCCTGCTGCTGCTTTAACAGCCATGATCCACACTGCTACAACTTTTTATTTTGCCAAATTTGGTGCCATGGGAGAAACAAGGATATTTGATTTTGACTCATTAACTTCCCATTGGATGTTACAATATTTTAATTTAAGTCAGTCTTAAATGAGGCCTGCTAAGTTTTATTTTTTATTTTTTTATTTTTTCCACTCGTTCTTTTCCCCTCTTAATTGACGTCTTTCATTGTATCAGGTGAGACGTGAATCTGAATATCAGTTAAAGCTGCCACCTTAAATTATCATTTTAATCGTAACATTGGTATGGGTGGAGTATCATATTAGTCTTAAGAGCAAGGTGCCGGTTTGTTTCATATTGCCTTCATCTTAAGCGAGTCGACAGCGCGACACTCGCGTCGGCTCAATGATTATGTATCTAATGAAAACTATCTCAGTTGAATGTCCAAAGCAAATCTAATTTAAATATCCATTTATCTGTCTGTGAGAATGCCTTTTGGCTATTAGTCCAAGCGAACAGGTCTGGCCTGGTAATTTCCTTCCTCTCCTTGACTCCAGACCAAGAGAGAGACCCCATTCCCTCTCCACCACCACAGGCTCTTAGCATTGGAAATGAATAATGCAGTAACACCCTCTTCTAACTACACCCAGCCACACACACACACACACACAGAGACGCATGCCCCCCCCAGGGTTTGGAGCGGCTGGTTCAAGTATGCACACTTGAGGGGGCAGCAGCAGTATCAGCTAACAATTATCTGGTGAATTTGTACACTTTATTACTGAATCTCCACTGGGCAAACAGTGTCACCGCGGAGAGAGCAAACCCCTTCGCCCACTTATTTATCTAATAAGAGCAAATTAATTAGACCCGAATGAGCTTAGCACTGGTGCTCTCTGGCTACTGTAGAATGGCTCTGACCATGTTCAACACAGCAGGACATTACATATATGACACAGAGCTGATTATAAAAGAGAAAAAAAGCCTACAGACATTGTGATTGCTTTATGATCTATGGATTAAACAGAGGAAGGTTGACTTTGCCTTTATTTAGGAAGTCTTTTTTTTGCAAAGTATTTTAACAAAGTCAACAAAATAATTTATTATATTGCTACCACTTTAACTAAATAAGAACTTTTTTGACCTAGTAGACTATAGAGTCGGATATAAAATATACAATATTCACAAGCAAAATACCACAATCTTCAAATAGTTGCAAATACAAACAACAAGAATTAAATCAGTCTTTCTATACTTGGTATCCTTTTTTCTGTTTATTTATTTCTTTATCTCTTTGGGTTTTTTTTTTTTTTTTTTTTTGGGGGTTTTAAAAATTAAACCCAAGTTAAACCTTAAAAGTAGCCTTGATGTTTTTTTTAATTTTTTGAGAAATAATTTTAATTTTTTTTTTTTTTTTTTTTTTT
>JAOUQW010000049.1:5266168-5277188 GCA_028565825.1 Olivaichthys viedmensis | reverse complement strand
ATGAATGAATACGCAATTTGCCCCCCTTGTCCTACTGCCATGCCAAATAGCTAGCCAACTAGTCAACTGCTAGTAAACTAGCTTACATTTGTCACAGTTCAACATCTGTGGGATTTTAGTATCTGTTTATTGATTTCATATTCTTAGCAATTTATTTAACAGTAGCCTAACCTGACAAAATATACCATAACAATCAAAACTATTTGGTTTTTCACTAATGTTAGCTAAGCTAGTTTGATAGATCGCTAGCTTAGTTAGGTTCAGCCTCTAAAAGTTTCCGGTATCATGTCATCCTCTAATAATTGTTAAATCAAAAGTGATAGATTTAAGCTGTTGAATGTCATGCGCTCTGAATCATTTTTTTTTTTAAGAAATACCGTGAAAGGTTTAAAAGGAAAAAAATATGAGTTTTATGGTGTGTTAACAAATTTGACCTTAACACCAATCTACAGTATATAATCAGAATTAGGCAGCCAAGAAGACCATTTAAAAATAGCATTTTTGAGTTCAGGGATACTAATAATTTGATCAGTATGTCTTCTTTGATCTGTCATTATTTACACTGTTTCAGTCCAGCGAATGCTACAGTATGTGCTAAAGCAAAAAATAGACTGGAATTCCCACTGCCAGAAGGTAGATGATGCAGTGTAGTGGGCTTCTTTCGTATTTGGGGCTTTGTCCCACACACACTCACACAAACACACAAACTGCCTTGGGCAGAGACCCATCTGTGTGAGGGCGTTGGCCTTGCTACATCTGCAGAGGCCTAGAGAAGGTGAGGGGCCGAAAGAGACAGAGAGAGAGAGGGAGCAAATTAAAGCTCACGGTGGGAAGCTTGAGCCCCTGGCACTCTTCTTATGCAACAGCTGCACCTACAACAACCATCATTTCACATTCTGACATATACGGCCAGCCGGGTGAGCACACGGGCCAATGCCAGTGCAGACAGAGGGCGCCCAGTGTGCCAGCCTTAAGCAAAACAGGTGTATGACATCCTGTTGCTAGTCTACAGGGGGAGCAGGGGTATGAAGCCGGATTGAGCCCACCGATCCTACTGAGGCCACTGCTGAAAATAACAAAAGGAGGTTAGGGCCGGGTTTGACAAGCTCATTGATAATATTTTAGATGAAGCAGGCCTGCGTGTTGACTGCAAATTGCCTCTAATGTCTGATGGCATGGGCTGCGGGCCACAGCCGAGAACAAAACAGGGCCATTATTTATTATTTCTCAGGGCGGGTGAAGATGCTGGCCCTAGCCACGGAGACGCAAGCCAGCATGGCACACATGGCACCAACACCTCTGCATGTGTCCCAAGCTGGCAGGATCCACAGGACATTCTTATTTATAACAATTGTAGTAAAATATTTTTTTTTATTCATGTACTAGACTTTTAATTTAAAGGTTCACATATAAACCTATGATATAAATACAATGCTAGGGTACTAGGAGGATAAAAGCCCCTGTGTTGAAAAAAATAGAAACCAATACACTCCTCCAGTGTGCTTCAGAAACCTCAAATAGAACTTTTCTACATCTCTCAGTGTCCACAGTTTGTGTGTAACGTGTGTGTCTTAAAAAAAAGAAAATAAAGTACAGTCACACATTATCCTTAAGAGGATCCTGTAGCCCCATAGATAGATAGATAGATAGATAGATAGATAGATAGATGCACAGGATAGTTCTGCATAGGTAAAATATTAGGATCAATTAAAATCTTGATTTATTGTTATTTAATGTTAATGTTATTTTATTAAATGTTTAAAAGCTGGTGAAGAAGGAAAGGAGTACAAAAGTTATCTATTTGAAAAATTAAAAGACTGTTTTGCAATAGAAAAGAAAAATAAGTGGTTAGATAGATACAAATAAAATTGTCAAAAAGGAGAGACTTCTCTTTTTTTTTTTTTTTGTAAATATTGCTTCACCATGTTTAATACCACCACAGAGTTTGTCTTTTGCCAAAATGTAATAAGGTGATGCCTGCTAAGTTATGGTTTATGGGACAGCTTAACTTTGTTGAATAAGGTAGGAAACAGTGGATAATGCTCCCTTTATTCATATACTGAGGAAATCGAACGTCTTTTAGACAATTCCAGGATGCTTACCACATCATGGATCTTACTTTATCTGACTATTCAGACACTGCCATGGTGCGAGAGTGTTACTCGGTGTTCTCAGTGTGTGACAGTGGGGAGTGTGAGGAGACGGCGGAGGCGCTGCGGTGATGAGGGGGTGTACAGAGGGTAAGCTGATGATGATAATTTAGGTGGCAGACGCCAGTTTTTCATCATTAGGCAGCACAGTCCTGCTGCTCAGGTTACGACACGTCCAGAACACATGCTGGCTGTGTCAAATGAGGCAGTTCAAGCCCACCTGATGCACACACATACTCAGGCACACACACACACACACACACAATTACACTGACACACAGCGTCCCTAAGGCCACACTGCCACACACAAGCGCACCTGGCCCTCTTTTAGCACCTAAACTTCACTTATTAGATTAATAACAAAAGTGAAAGTCGTGGCAGTTTAAGGCTGCACCGTCGGGTTCTCATACCCATGCCAGCTCTGCCTGTCTAATGACAGCGCTTTATAGATGAGAGCTTCACTGCATTTTAGACTCCTACTTAAATTATCACTTAGCCTTAAACTCGACCAAATTTGGAGTCCAAATATAGATAAAGATAAAGTGACCCTCGTTTTTCTTTCATTAGCCAGAGCCCTTTAAGCAAGCCAGATTCTCTAGTTAAATTACAAATCTTCATTTGCTGTGGTTACTGAAATAAGCTGTGTGCTTTCACCATATCAGATTCATATGCATGATGCAAAGTGGGTTGTATGATAAATCACAAATGTCTAAAGCGAGGATTGGGATTTGGTATCTGTTACGTGCCTGTGATGTTGATCAGACCATGGACTTCAGATGGATTTGACACTTCTGCAGGGTTTAAAATATAACTCCAATTCAAAATAAAGAATAATTACATCTCGGTTAAGAAATGAAACAGCCAGTAAGATCTGTTTTCAGCCTGATGCATCTGCAACTCCCACACGGACGGAATGAAAGTATATAATAGCATTATGGTTTGCACAAAAAAACTTTTTCTCAAACATAAAAGTGAGTAAAATGAGAACACGGAGATAATGGCATCAGGTATTTTCTTACTCAAGTAGAAGGGCTTATTACTTTACAATATAAAAAAAAAAGCTTAGTGCATTAGCACTTAGGGGACACTGGAGCAGTGGGGTGTAGCGAGGAGCTGCTTAATTTAAGAGGGCACAAGGTAACTTTAACTTTACATTGCCTTGTTTTGCAAGGGTAAGGGGAAATAACAGATTTTTAATTCACTGTCCACCTTCCAAAACCACGTTTCTGCTTAGTAATCCTCCCTTTAGTCCATAAACTCCCAAAATGCATATCTAAACAAATGAACAGAGTCAGTGTAACCACACAGCCTGCCCTGAATGGTACACTGATGATCTATCTACTCAGCCCAACTGTTTTGGTCAACAACCTCTCTTCAACGCCACTGTGTCATCCACCTAGGGCCGATAGGACCCCTGCATTTACACCGAGATTGGCAGAAAAGTTTTATCTTTTGTGGCGAAATCGAGCCTGCAAAAATGCACACAAGTGGAAAAAGTCATCCAACGTGAAAACCCAAACTGCCGATTCAGACATGACAGGCTCGGGTGCTTTTAATACCCCATCACCTAGAGAGAGCTGGACGTCTATCTCCACTCCGCAAAACATGGCTTTTTTTCCAGCCTTTTGTTGTTTACTGTGGGGAAGAGGAGCACAGGGGAGCGGGCAGATGCAGGTGCCAGCAGTTAGCATTAACAGTAGCAGTTTGTACAAGTCAGCCATGAATGATGGCAGATTAGAGGCACTGGCAGAGGCTGTAGAGATCCCTGATGTAGTCTGACTAATGCACACAGGCTGGTTGCTCATGTCATGAGAGAGAGGCAGAGAGAGTGTTGAGCCACACATTATTTGGACCTGAATGTACCCCACTTGAAATAATCACTAAAGGTTAATCATTTTATATCTTGCATGGGACCTTGAGCCATACAGCGTTAGATCTACAATGACCTTCTCTGATCAAAAAAATCATGGAATTATTATGAAACCATTATGGTTTTTTTTACTGGTTCTCAATGGTTTGTAATGATTAGTAATGGTATACCGTTTTCCATATGGGTTGATATCACAATATAAAAGCTCCTAAAGGTTTAACATGTGACCTGTAACTGGTTCTGAACACATTTGATGGTTTTCCAATGGAATTCCAAAGTGTCCTACATGAGTTGAGTGGACTCTGATGGAACTTTGTCCACTTGTGGTAATAGTCTGTGTTCTCATGGTGATTCAGTAGCCTTACTGACTTCTGTGATATTTGCATCTGTATTGATCCTTCAGGCTGCCTGCAAAGCATTGAAAATACATTTATGGTTATCTAGATATAACTGACAAATATTCAGCTAAGATTAATTACAAACTGATTATGTCCTGGATCTGTAGCTGAATCAAGAATGAGTGGACTCTCAGAATTATTAGATCCTGATGGAATCGAATAGTTTAATGGAAACATTTAAGTCAATTCTATTAGGAAGTTAAATATTTAATTGAATATTAATTAATATATTTCAATATTACAATATTTCAGGCTGTTCCATTCAGAAGACCGCTGCCCCTTGAGGTAATGTTGGCCAAATTTAAGGGCAGCATCTAATGTATCCCTCTAGGTGTAGGCAATCCATAACTCGGTTAACCGGACCAGAGTTGCATGAAAGGCTCGACAAACATGGTGGACCAAACTGTCGCTCCAACTAAGGAATACGTTGACAAGTGTAAGTAAATGTTTTGCCTCATAGGTCACTAACATTTATTTGCGATTGCAGCCCACACCTTCAACTAAATGGTATGGAGAGTGATTGTGGAATTGTAGTAGGGAGGGGAGAACTCTGAGAATTCGGGCTGGAGTTCTAGGCAGCTTCTTCTTTGCACGAGACAGCCAGGCCCCCCCACTGAACAGTCTTAGGTAGGAGTTGTTAAATAGTAGGGAGGATATGGTGAGGTGGTGGGTGCAGAAAATCTGTTACGAGGAAAGTTTGTAGTTTGCGAGAAGTTATTCCGTGGTTAAAATTAGCTAGCTAAATTAATATGCCCATGAACTAAATGACCCGATTTTACTGACTCACACATTGAACGAAACCAGGCTAGATGAGACTATCCAAGAACTCTTGAGAATTCACTGCTATCGGTTTATTTGTTTCATGTTTTACAATAGCAAATGAAATGTGACAACAAATGATAAAAGCAAACTGATACACATCAGGCCTATGCATTTCCATAACGTTCTTTGTAAAAAAAAAAATTTGAATGTGCAAACCAAAGCACTACATTCTATATTATATACATACACTACATATATACATAACTGACTTCATGATTATCAAACATAGAGTTTACGTAGGTTTACGTTACATGTTTATCTGTTGGACTTTTTTAAACATCCGTGAATTATGTAAGTCATATTTGCAATTGCATATATGTAAAACCTGCCTCCGCGTCCCTTGAGTCAGCAAATTTTCCGGTTATGACCGAGATTCGCTTCTGTGCTGTCAATGACAGTGTGTGTCCCATGTTGCTTTTATGCAGCTAAACATGGACATTCAAGCATATTATGAAATAACACAAAATAGCAATGATTATTAACAATTTTTACATTGCTCAAGCTGTTTGTTGTCTGCTTTAGACAGCGGCATGATCAGGCTGAACATTTCGGCACCAGAAGTGCAACTGTACAAATCGGTGACTGAACATGGCTCGAGTCACTGAAAAGACTAAAAAATATCAACTCTAATACACAGAGCATAATCTCTTTCTCTGTCTCTCTTTCTTTTTTCTCCACACGCACACGTGCGCACACACAAATGTGAGCCAGGTTGTGCTGCTGTACAGAACTGTGGGAGCATGGACAGGGAACAAAGAACAGGCTGGGATAAATTATCACCTTCTGAGTTCGTCAGCAAACAAGTAAATTGCCATGGAACAGGTGTTGGCGAGGGAGAGGGCCCTTGACAATAATCACCTTTTAGGAAGGCATCTGCCTCTCTTTTAGAGCACTAACGTACTGCGTTGGAAAATAAAAGATTAAAGTATTCAAATAAAACACATGAAAGAGATATTTCACAAGACAGAACGACACACTACCATCCCACAGGTGAGCTCTTAAGAGATGCAGACGGTATAATGGTCAAATAAAAGAAAGATATGACACCATTAAGAGCTGGAAATGACAGAGCCAAAATGCAGATAAGGATGAGGATGATGGGAGTCTTATTACAAACAGACTCTGCTCTAGATGAGCTCTTTATGAATATTTTCTCCAGGTCCTTTAGACACTTGTACATTTTAGAGATTTCTGTGTGTGTGTGGGTGTGTTCATGTGTGTGTGTGTGTGTGTTCGTGTGTGGTGATAGGATGTAACTGCCCTAAAAGTTCCCTCAGAGCTAAGAGCCCAGCTGGGATTCACCACCTCCTCTCCCTCTCTCTCTCTCTCTCTTTCTCTCTGTGTGGTTACTCAGGATGCCCCAGGTGTTGTCTCTCCCTCTTGTCCACATGGCCGTTGTGGGTTGGTAAATGTCCAGGTGCGCTCTCATGTTCCCCGTCTCTTTCTCTCTCTTGTCCCCAGGTGCTCTCATTTTATCACTTCCATTTACATGTGTGCACATTTCTGTGTCAATGAATGTGTGGCCAGGTTTATGGGTCTGTGTGTGTGTGTGTGTGCGCGTGCATGCATTGGTGTGTGTTTTCTGGCCCATCCATATGGTCATCTGGGCCAGCAGTCCTGACCAGGTGCTGCTCATGTACAGCTTCAGAGGAAGGGGGTGGTTATCTAACATTGCATTTTTATCAAGTGGAAAGATATCAGATACTGTTAATGGGAACAGTATCGCAAACAGATTTGTCAATTATAAAAGCAGACTAAGCAAAACCAAACCAACAAAAATGTTTGGTCCTATTAGAATGAGTTACTCATCTTGGGCTTATTATCTGATGGAGCAGTTGGTTTCAGGAAATTATTATTGCTAACAGTAGGCCTGCTGTCATTGGCTCCTTGTTATATTTCTAAGAAAATATACATTTAATTAAACTCAATCAATATTTTCTTGAACAGATTCCTTTGGCATGATGTCACAAGCACCAAAATGCCTGCGTGTACATACCTGCAGACCACTGATTTAAATTCCTTTGTTTTTCCTCATGAATGTGATATGATCTAACTCAATTTATTTATTCATTCATCTTTAGGAACCGCTTTATCCTGATCAAGGTTGCGGTGGATCCGGAGCCTATCCTGGAAACACAGGGTGCAAGGCAAGGATACACCCTGGGTGGGATACCAGTCCATCACAGGGCATCACACACACTCACTCATTTACTCTTAGGGGTAATTTAGTAGCCACCTATCGGCCTGATTTTTGGAGGTGGGAGGAAATTAGAGTACCCAGAAGGAAACCTACTTGAAGATGGGGAGAACATGCAAAACTTCCCACAGACAGTAACCGGAGCTCAGGATCAAACCCAGGACCCTGCAGCTGTGATGGGGCAACACTACCCACTGCACCACCTAGCTCAATTTAATTAACCTCTAATACAGATATGACTGAGCTCACCTTAATTTACCTCTAATATACAGTACTGTGCAGTACTTATTGTTAATTATTTGGTGCCAAACAATAATGATGTGAAAATGTATTTAACAGAAAATCACACAAAAGACTTTAACATTAAGTACAGTATGAAATCTGTAAATATTTCATTTGTAATATTGAACTTTTGTTCAATTTAGGATGCCCCTAGTTCCATTCATCCAATTTCATGAAACTAGTACGTTACAGCTGTTTCATGCAAGTGCAGTTAATTTGCATAAATAAGTGATAAACTGTTATACTTCGTGTTGGAGGCTTCTGTGTAATTGTAGATTTAATTCACATTTACAGGATTAATGTCTGATACCAAAAAGGTAATAATGTGTTACTGCATGGCTGTTTGACTGAAAATGGAATGAATGTACTGTAACATTTTCCCATCATTATTGTTTGTCACCAAACAATTAACAGTAAGTACTGAATGGCCATTTGATTAAAAACTGAATAAACAAAAGGGTGCTCTCTGACTTTTGCACAGTACTGTAGATATGATTTAGCTTACTTTATTTGTTCCTATAATATATATATATATATATATATATATATATATATATGATTTAGCTCAATTTATTTTGCATCTAATGGGAATTTGATGAGGTAACATATCTGTGTGGCTGGGTTAGTGCTATCTGTGACTACTATCAAAATGTCTTTGTTGTGCAGACATCCAAACAAAACACTCTGAATCTTTCCCTGTAAATATCAAAATTACCCCACACCCCCACCCATCCTCTGCTTCCCTGGATTGTGTGTAATGCTGGCTCTTTCTGTTTTTGACTCATTTTTGCACCAATCTGCAACATTGTCCATCCAGAATACCTGTAAATGGAGTCTCATGAACAATATTAAAGCCTCCCCTTCCTCTGTCTCTGTGGATTTAGACACATCCTGAGCCCTTCCACCAGCCAGTCAGAGAAATCTGATCAGTCAGTGGCAGCTCCTTAAAGGCAGGGCAGAATTTCCTCTGAGTTTGAGGTACTGATGGAGGTGTTGGCCTTTCCAACCTCTCTCTGCCCTGAGGGTCACATGTCACTGGCACTGGTTGCCCCGAATCAGGGGCAGGAAGGCAAGTGGCTGGTACCCCTGAGAGGTCAATGCCAGTCCAATAAAGGTCAGTGCCTTGACCCAGACTGCTTTTCCTGGGGAAAATGCGCCAGGGTTTTTCAGCGTGTGAATGTTGACAGCAGGGCGGAGGCAGGAAGCAGAGAGATTGTGAGTAAAGGCTGATTTACCCTTCTGACAAGGAGACCCGGGTATCCAATATCCTACTAACTGAATTTGACCTGTAAAATGTGCTTTTTTTCAGCTTTCACATGCACATTTAATAGCTAATTTAATGCTAACAAGAGTCAAAAGGTAGTAATCATGAAGTGATGATGGATGGAGTTAGACAGAAAGGGAAAAGAAAAACAGAGGAGGTATTTGAGAGAAATATTTTTGATATGTGTTCATTTTTTTTTTTTCCTCAAACAGTTCTAGGTAAACGCTGAACAGTGCATGTCGTGTGGAAAAAAAAGGGGGAAAGGAAATGAAAGCCAGAGAGAGAGAGAGAGAGAGAGAGAGAGAGAAAGAGAAAGGGAAGGTGTAGTTCGTGTTTGGAGGAGAAGATGCCTCAGATGTTGATATCGATGTTGTTTCTTTAGATTTAAAGAGAGGTACTCCCCGGAGTCCGCCTGGGGCTAAGAAATAGCTTTTTTGCCAACTCTTCAACTTCACTCTTCAATTTAGCCAGTTTTCACTGAAATATAGCTTGGAAGTGGATGTCTGTAACTCGATGACTGTTTCAACTGATACACATGGCAAGACAAAAAAAACCTCACGAAGATTGATTTTTATATCCATTAGTTTTTCCGAGTTTCCACCCAACACTGTAGACCATCTTCACTTACAAAATTACAAGTGGCAAAATAGAAACATTCGAGAGTCTATGAAGGTGTGAAAGCTGTTTGGCTGGTGAGAAGATTTGGAAAATGTGTCATTTGAGCTTTGCAAGGCAGCCGTAATGAGCAGGAAATATCTATCAACCGTCAGCGGAGGCTGAGGCACGAAGAGGAAGAGGGGCTGTGTGCTGCCCAGAGCTCGGCCTGCGCGCTTCTGTCAGCTTCGTTCAGTATCAGCGGCCTGATCGCTTCATGATGTGGGCTAAAAAAGGCCTATGCTGCACTAACACAACCCTACTGGCCTTCACCGCCTGCCTGTCGAGAGATCCGGACCTTTTTACAGAGCGCAGAAGAGACTGGTCTTTAATCTAAAATGAGGGGCTTGAGTTCCAGTGGGCACCGATTGGCTTTGATATTAAATATAACTAGGGGAAACCCCACTTACAGAGACCATGCAGAAGGCAGTTCCAGTTGTAATCAGAGATCAAGTGATGTGGGAAGGAGATACACATCTCCAGGCAGCTGCTATTTGGTAGTAAAACGATAATGCAGCTTAGGCTAGAGGAAGCTTTTCTGCTTCCTCAGCCTGTATCTACATCAGTATCTGTTCATTTATGTTTTAATCAAAACTGCAACATGGTTGCTCTCTCTCTCTCTCTCTGTAGAGTTTTCTTTTTTTCTATCTGGCAGGGCTTCTTTCCTCCTTTACGGGACACCTTTAGATTTGCCTTTCTTCATTTCTCAGGCATGAGGAGAGACGCACGCTGTAGACGTAGCGCGTAGGTGGGATGAGATGCACACTCATGACCCCGACATCTCTCAAAGGGACCATCTCTTTCTTCCCCATCTCTCGCTCCCTTTCTCTCTCTTTGTGCTATAAACGTCCTTGTGGACATCAGACGGTCTCTTCATGTGCTTACGAAGGGTTGTTATCCTGAGGGTGAACTGTTGCTGTTGCAGCCACTGCTGTTGTATTGGGCTGGTGTGTTCTCCTGCATATCCTCCAGCCTCTTTTCAACGCTCCTATCACAGGCTTCATAAAGAAGATCATGCTCACTGTTTCATGTGAACTGATGGCTAGCAGATGCAGGGTGATGAGAGAGAGAACCCCAGGCCACCTCCGTCCTAACAGCAGGCTAAAGGGGCCTAGACACTGGTATTCTGTCTCAGATGAAGAGAAGAACAGACAGTCTGAACACAACAAAGCTTCTCTGGTGGCTGGACAGTCAAGTATGGAGTATGGAGTATGGAGGCTTTGCTAGAAGTGTTGTCACATATAAATAATTGACTTTAACCCATAACCTTCTGATCTGTTTGAAGTTGACGAACTGGGCCAGTTCAATTCACAAATGTCACTTTTTTTTTCTTTTTTTTCTGGTCAACACATGAATTTGATTGATAATGTACTTATAACTCTC
>JAOUQW010000049.1:5253668-5261168 GCA_028565825.1 Olivaichthys viedmensis | reverse complement strand
GTGTTCAATCATAAAGTACACCATAACACTGTCATTTCAGATTGACACAGTGTGCCTGCATTATACAGATCATGCATTTAAAGACCTGTCAATGTCCAGCAAAACCCGTCTCTGAGCTGGTGCCAGTAAGTGAACCTTTAACTAGCCAAAATCTGATCCGGTGGCTGGATTTACCATTGTTCACTATGTTCATCTTAACGAAACTTTCTGGTCAGCCATCATTAGTGTGTGGGGTATTGGCAGTCTCGTTATATTTTATAGTAGTGCTCTGTAAAAACTATCAGGACCATAGCAAGGCTATATGTCAGAGTAATGGCCAGAAAACCAGGTCTCTCTCTCGCTCCCTCTCTCTTTCCACCTCTCACTCTTTCTCTCCTGAGTTTCAGCCTAACCTTCCGGCCCATTACAGCTCATTGTAGGATGGGGGTGAAGAATAATTGCATGGCTGGGTGACAGGCCATCTATCCATGTAGACCCATGCCGTTTCCTTCAGGAGCGCTGCCCAGTAATAGCAACATGCCCTGGAACACAAGCTGGAAAATGTACCTCATACCTGCCTGGATGTTTTTAGGCCATTAAGAATATCCTACCATCTATATAAACGTGGAGAGTAGGGGGTCTCGCTCACCTTTGCTGTACTGTAAGTGGCCAACATTTTGATAGATCCATGACTAGTTCTTGAAATGCTGGTTCTTTTTCTTTCCCATGTTTGAGTCTCTCTTGTTTTGTCTCTGTCTCTCTCTCTCCACCATTTTCTTGTGATTTTTTTGGGGGAATTTATTTTTTATTATCTATATTTTGTTTTATTTAATTATTTTGTTCATTTTTTTACTTTTTTAAATGTTAATTTTGTCATATTTTTATGTCGATTTTTTTTATTACTTCTTTTTATATTTGTAATTGTTTTATTATCATTTTTATTTTTATTTACTTTTTTAATGATCATCTGTTGCACGCTTTAAGATGCCTATAAGCTCTTAATTTGTCGCCATATTATTTTGGTGATTTTATATAAACAGAACATCCTAACTGTGTTTCAATAATGAAAGTGTTCATTTAAATGGTAAGTTAAAGCTTTGACAGTTGTCATGTTCTTTTGTATTTTCCATAAATACTATTGACTTGACAAACAATGACAATGACAAATACTCTGTCTGCCCTACTGTATAAGCACATTGTTCATTGGCAATATATGGGCCAGACACCTGGAAAAAAGGTCACAGCTCATTAACAGAGCAACAAATACAACAACATCAAGCACAGCATGAAGCAAACCTGAAGTTTAATAGTGGTATTTATAAGAGAAGCAATGACAGTCTATAGCCTGATTTATCTAGAGCAGCATAATCAAGCACACATGTGCGCATTGGCCTTTCTACCTGAAGAAGCTTTCTCTTCCTTCGGTGGTCTGGGATGGAGAGGAGAAGAAATAATAACTCCGCCGCCGCAGGTGGAGAGAGAGGGAATCCCACGGGAATCTCCACTGTGACAACCAATGTTCCCGGGAAGGAGAGGCTTGCTGAAACTTTTCCCTCTAATAGACACAAATGGGCTCACTTTCCTCCTCTTTTATGAGACATTTTGTCTTGAAAGTGGCTGGCTGGATCCTCTGTGACAGCTTCTATTGGAATCTGCAGGAGTGCTATAGATATAGTTTACTGCATCACAGCCAATCCTACAGACAGCTGATGCATACATTTTTGCCAATAATATGTCTGAAATAGGCATCCTATCTCTTTCTGTTCATGTATGATTGGATGATGGTGTGTATGAATAAACACGGCGAATGAGGACAAAAGGAAAAACAATGTTTATCAGGTTTATAGTAAAGTGAGGTGTCAGAGCAGAGCTGGTTCACCGTAGTTAACAAGCAGAACATCTGGGCTCTCACGGACGAAAGGAAGATTTCGAACCTTCCTCTTGCTGACAGGCATGTGAAAAACCTCAGTCTCATTTCTTCACATATGTTTGTATCCCTGGAGAGGCTTTGATGTCACACCTGGTTTATCGTATTGGCTTCTGTATGTCTCATGACTAATGCCGTCAGTCCAGGCCTTTCCCAGATTACACGTATGTAGACCAAAATGAAACAATATACTAAAACACTCACAAAATGGAAACTCATGGCTTTCCTCTGAGCTCCTATCTGTCTATTTTGTCTGTCTGGTCTGTTTTTGGCATGTCCCTTCTTTGGCATGCTTTTTTCTTTTGTTGTCCCTCGTGACCTGGTCCATCCCGCTTGTCTGAAGGAAATCTTAAGAAAAAAGGCAAGGATTCAGACGGTGGGAGATGGGGGTGAGGGCACTGCGGCCGAACTGACATCGGGCTTCTGTAGCAGGCAAGGCCAAGACGCCTGCCAAGCGAGAGTAGTAAACAGTCGGGCCCTACCAAGTGGAAAACGAGGCGAGCAGAGTCAGTGTGTGAGCAGGCAAGGGGCTGTTATTGGATTTAATGGCCTTGTCGCCTTTGCTTCCATGAGGGCAGAACAATTTGAACCTGCTCACAACATGGCCATCTATTTTAATTGACCCATCACCACTTTAAAAATGACTTGGATTTTTTCGAAACTGTGTTGTTTTTTTCTCCATAATACACATAAAAGTTATGTCAATGTAATGTGTACAAAATAATCTTTTAATAAAAGTGAAATACTTCTCTGATATATTTTTTCTCAAATATTTTTGATTAAACATAGGTCAATCATGCAAAAAATCTGGGGGAAAAAAAATCAAATGTGTTCCACCTTGAATATTGAACACTTCATGAAATTACAGACAATTATAATATCACTTTCAGCTGCCAGATAAATTTCATTTACTGAAAGATATGTAAAAAAAACCCAGCTTGAGGGTAAAATCAATATTCTAGATAGTCAACACTATTTAATGTTAAATACAGCAGCAGAGAGCAAGTGTACTTAATTTTTAAAAATTTAATCAGGATGCATCCTTATTGAGCTAACGGTGTGATGACTTTGCGCTGCAGGGTTGAAAGATCGAGTGCAGTCTAGCGTAAGGAGCTGGTCAGATTGACAGCATCTATTGCTGAAGTCTGAGGTCAAAGCTCACTCAGTTTGACTGGCAAAGCCTTGACAAAAAACTTCACCATCACAAGAGAAAGAGAGAGAGAGAGAGGGCAGACGAGTAGGCGTTTAGGCCTAGAGTCGATCAGTCAGGCAGTCAGTCATGCACTTCCTCAATCAGTTCCCATTTACCAGGCCAGCCCAAGGCTACTCTTCTCCTGCCCATCAACACACACTGACACTAGCGCTGCCATTTATCCTGCTCCAGCAGACCACACACACACACACACACACACACACAGATAAAAAGAGATACACTCACACACACTTACATACAAAGATGCTCAGTCATAACTACACATGCAAGTTGAGCACAGGTAAAGAACAGAGGCAAGAACATTTACACTTTCAAATGCACAGTCAAGAAGTTAGCATAGGTTATAAAATCAAGTGTTCTCTTACAGAGAAGGTAGTATTTAACTGTAAATATGCTGTCAGTTTTTCATGTAATTTGTTTAGCCACTGATTTTAATATAGACTGATATGGGCATACAGACATAGGGGGAGGTCAGAACATAGGATCAGCTATACCACAACTTCTCTTCAACACAGCAAACTTTAGTGTCATGTCCATATAAGGTTTTTTGAACATTTCACCAATACTGGACTCCACTTCTCTGGCCATTATGGTCCTTATTTATAGTGACGGAAGAAGAAACATAATAATCAGAATAAACTGAAATTCCAATCTTCATTGATTAAAAACCATCATGCATAAATGAAATGGTATTAAAAACTACAGGAAAACAAAACTGCACCAACAACAGAAAAACATTACCAACTGTGACTGTTAACAGTGGTCATCCTGCAGTCCTTCAGTGTCTTGTGTTCAGGCTTCTTACAGCCACCACTGGTAGACCCCTGTAGTTATTTTTTATATTTCCTACTGACATGGTGGTGATGGTGGAAATCACTATCAACTACTATTTGTATAGTTGCTATAGTCATTAATTAGTTATTATAGATTTATAGTTATTATGTTTTTATAGTTTTTATAGTTGTTACATTTATAATAGTTATAGTTTAATCCAAAGTTCGATAAGTTAAAAACAAGCATTAAATAATGTCAACTTAAATCTAACTGATATTTAAATACAACTAGGAAAATTAGAGTTTATATGTTAGTATATGAAGATAAGAAGATATGAAGTTCTGAATATCTGATCACACAGTAACTGCTCTGTGGGTGGAAATTCAGGAATAAAAATAATTCCCATAGCTCCAATAAATAAATATAATAGTACATATTGGCTAATGTTCCTAATATTTTAATAGTTGCTTAAACTTAGTAGCAGTATACATTAGCATGGATTAATTAGGTCACTCCTAAAAGAGGAGGATAGCCAAACAAAAAAGAAAAAGAAATAAAAAATGCTTCTGTATTCACAATACGGTTGTATTCACCTCCAAGCAGCTATTAGAAAATAAATAAATAAATGACCTACTGAGTAATTTGTTTAAAGTTTCTCATGGATCATCTGCAGTCAGAAAGTTTCAACTTAACTTGTCACATATTTTCCTTTACATAAACCGTCTGGAAACCACATTTCTACAGAAAACAATAGAAAGTCTTTGAAGTTCAGCAGGGTATTTAACTTTACCACAATGCAGCTCAACAGTTTCTTGTAAAAGCTCCTTCACAGCACTGGGCCACAATAGACAGCCATCACGTCATCTGGCCTTGTCTCCTGTCAATAAAGTTCTTTCCGACTTTAAAAACTATCTTCAAAGCCAAAATGACAAAGGGGCCATAAACATGCAGACACCTGAGCACCAGACTAGACAAAGAATTCTGAGATTTCTTCCTCAGGAAGGGTAATAAAGAGAAGAGAAAAAAAGGCAACACTTGCATCAAATATTCATTTTGAGGGCATAAGAAGTGGTAAATTATACATACCTCGCCTGTGTATTTAAAAATGTGGCATAATATGATTAGCATAGGTATTTGAGTGTGATGACGAGCAGGTCTCCCGCACGCGGCAGCGGCGTCTGAAGGAGAAAGACCTGAGAGCACGTTCTCTCTTTTTGTTCCCCCTCCAGCGCTCTGTCATCACCACATCTCATTAAAGTTTAAACTGAGCCTTTTTTTTTAATTGTCACTCTTCTGACAGGTTGATAGGGATGAGGTGGAAATTAAGCTTCCTGTGCCATGCATAATGCAATTTGGGAGTCCATTGTTAGTGCACAGGGAAGATTGGAGTGACGTTGGGTGTCATCTCTCAAGTTATTATTGCATTTTTATTTTTAGGCTTTTGCAAAAAGTTGGTGTGTTGGGGTCTTGAAAGACAGGTAGGCACACATCAACACTGTTTTTGTAGCTCACTCAACTTATATTTCGAGCTGCATACTATTCATACACAGTAACTTTGTTTTTTAATTATTATTTTTTATATAAATATCAACCGCTGAGCTAAATTAACTCCTATAGTGATAAAGTGAACAGGCACATCTAAAGGTTCTCTCAGATTAATCTAAAGATACTTTGAACAAATGGAAATTATGCGATGGCGACAATGTCACATGATCCTAACCTTGACCTTTGTATGTCTTCATATGGCTTAAGTCATGCAAATTGTTAATATTCTGCAAGTGTGAGAACACGTTATCCAGTGACATTTTATGTGTAAGCATTAGTTAACTTCATAAAAACAAAGTGTGATGTTTCTGTATTCCCGGTTACGGAACGCAGGACAAAATAAAGACAAAGAAATGTAATTTATAGCAAGAAGACATTTAGTGTGTTAGTTTTCCCAGATGTTCCTGCATTATCACAAGCAACAGAAATGGCCATATAGTGTATGTTAGGATGTTAACAATGAAATCAACTAAATATCAGTTCCAAAGTTTGCATCTCCCTTTCTGAATGTGATATAAATATTCTCTGTCCAGTGTAAATTCTTGGTAAGATTTAATTATTACCATTATTACTTTAGTCTTTAACGTCGGTTAGGCATAGACGTTAACAGACACGTGCAAGGGTAAAGCAATTAGAAAACCGCAAAAAAACCTCCCTCTGGTTTTATTGAGAGCACTGTGTAAGCCTGAACGCATATGAGTGCACATCTCTGATGTGTTCACATAGCATACTGACAAAGAGTAAAACAGCAGTGCCAGTTCACTGTATGGCCCGTTCACTCATCTTTCTACTCTACTCTCAGACAGAGATCACAAGTTACAACAATGCCAAGTGCAACGCGTCTCCTTCATGCTCTTAATCACTTTATTGTGAGATGAAGTGAACTTGACGGACCAGGCTATTGGAACACTGCCTCTGTAGGTTGCAGTTGTGGTGATGCCCCCTTGGGACCAAACTAGGCCACTGACAGCTAATTGTTAATTGTTGGAGGGGCATCCTGGCAAGACGGTGACGTGCCAACTCACAGCCCTGCAGTTGCATCTATTCCTGCTCTCTCTCTCTCTCTCTCTCTCTCTCTCTTTTCTCTTGTGTGTGTTTTTTTTTTGCTCTTCCACCTACTTCTTTTACACCCATACAGGTAATATAACTTATAATAAGGCTACATTTGCAGGATGTGTTTGTGTCACTTGTCTCTTCAAGTGTTATTAAAACATGAGATCCGTACTCCTGATGTATTTTTAACGGTGTTAATGCATCTCTTGCATGTCAACCGCTGACAGTGGCGCCATACTTGGTAGTCAGCCACCAGGGAAATTTACATGCATTTGAATTTGCACTGGCAAGGCCTGCCATCACCCCCTGACAGCACATTTAACGGGTGATGAGTTAATCTGAGCGTGCCTCCGAGACTGCTGATCTCCCGCCTCACACCGCTGCACTGTGCATCTGGCCTGAGTTTTGACTTCCGAAAAGAGACTCCTCCCATTGTTTAATGATTTTTAAAAAAGGAAGATATATAAACAGTGATATAGAAAGCAGTGTCACTGTAACCAAAAGCTAAACAAAGACTTTAGGAAGACTTACAATTTTAGACATATTTTTTAGTTATATGTGATTGACATAAACAGTGTTGGGCAGCAGAGAAGCTAATAGTTTAATTGCATTTTTTAGTAGTAAAGTGGTAGCATTGCTACTTTTTAAATCAAGTCTGTAAGTAGTTCAACTATTTTATTGACCAAGTGGCTGAGTAGGGTTGATAAAAAAAAAAAAAAAGCATAGTTTAATTTTCTTAACTCCTTAAACTTGTTATCTTGTTCATCAGTTATTCATCTTAAAGCATTCACCTTGCAGCTTCAGGGTCCAGGGTTCGATCCTGAGCTCTGGTTACTATCTATGTGGAGTTTTGCATGTTCTTCTCATGCTCATGTGGGTTTCCTCTGGTTTCCTCCCACCTTCGAAAAGCATTGGGTACTCTAAACTGCACTTAGGTGTGTGTGTGTGTGTGTGTGTGTGTGTGTGTGTGTGTGTGTGTGTGTGTGTGTGTGTGTGTGTGTGTGTGTGT